>JAQGBI010000085.1:0-33606 GCA_034698325.1 Sminthurinus elegans | reverse complement strand
ACAAATACAATGTCTCTCTATACTTCATACATTCATGCAATAATACACGTAACATGCGGCGCACTCTCCGCTCTCCGATTGACCGGAGCCGGAGTAACCTTATATTTTACAATGTGAATTAAGCAAAAAGGCCTTGACAAATTTTGTTTCAAGTCCAGGGTTCTCTTGGATTTTTCGTACTTTTAAATTGTTATTTTTCTAATTTTTAAGAGAATCTCTTGTAATAAACATTACACACTCGATCTCTGTTCTGTTCTGTTCTGCCCTGTCCCACCTCCACTAACTCTCCGGCTCCAGTCAATATACGTGATAATGCATATGTAATATGGGTAGATAGTAGATCAGGAACATAAGGAACGCGTGGAACATTTTTTTTTGAAAATGCTCATTCTTTTTTGTTTCCCTGTTTTTCCCTCTCTCTGTCTCTCTCTCTCTTTCTGTTTCTATATCAGCTCAGCTCACGGCATGCATGCCGTGGCTGCAAATAATTGTGGCGAAAAAAAAAGCATCCCATAGTCTGCCCACCTCTTTTTTCCCGTTTAGGATGAAACCTAATTAAAATATATACCGTAAACTATGAGTCATGTTCCAAAATACAGAGTACAGAATAAAGAATAAAGAATACAGACTAAAGAATAGAGAATCGAGAATCGAGAATCGAGAGAGAAAGATGGCTGTAAACACTGTATACTTTTCCCATCCACTCTGTTGTCTCTCTCTTACTTGCCATTGAATAGATTTTTGATTTGAATTGATTTGATATTTGATTTCCTTGCTGTGTGTGGATCTATTTATCTATTTATTTATTTATTTATTTTTCTCGGACCCGATCACAATCAAAATGTCACAGTTATTATTGTTCACTTAGTACAACAATTGGAATTGGTATTGGAATTTAACAACTAGCAACTCAAGATTGAAAATTTGAAGAGCCTTTAAATTTAATCCTTATATCCTTACGCATAAATTCTAATGCTAGAATTTTGCATACTCACTCCCTGACACAAAAAATGACCACTCGATCATGTTTATCCTTTTTTAGCCCAGTACCCAGTACTCAGTACGTTTTCCTTCCTTTGAAATTTTGTGTACAAAAATAAAAAGTGAATGAACAATGAACAAGATCCATCACATCTTTGACATAACCGCGAGAATCGAGAATCAAACCATTCATTTAAATTTCCATATGAAATATGTTTCTGGTGGGGTACAAATCACATGTGTATAGATTTATAGAATATGGATTGTTTCCTTTTTCTTCTTCTTCTTGAACTGAGAAATCAACAAGGCTATATATAATAGATGTACTATGTATTAAATTGTACATGGAGCAGTGCAGAAGTAATTATATTTGAGCGGAACGCTTTTTCGAGTGATTTCCTATTGAAAATGGAGTGATGGGCCGAGAGCAAGAGAGGTGATTGAGAGAAAAGTCTATACTTGAAATATTGTATACTGTACACTGTATACATATTACATACACTCACCTGCGGAGCTGACCATTTACAGAGGTTTAAGTAGTAGTGATTTGTACAAAGGTCAACAGACATGTATGAGCGATGTTTCTTAAATCTCATACATACACGTATACGCCCACCTACTTTTTTAGTTTTTACTTTTCTCTATCTGTCGCTGTCTCCGACTCTGACTCGGACTCTGTCTTATTTCAAATCTCGAGTCTCTAGTCAACTATATGTATAAAGTATAAACTACAGCACAAAAAACATAATAATATAAATACTAAATACACGTGATGCAATAAAAGTAATAAGTAGAAAAAAGAAGAAATAGAATCATAGAATCATCATGCATATTATTTTACCTGCTTCAATTTTCAGTATACATATTATGCAAATACTTATGGAAGTAAATAGAAGATGCGCCGAAATACAATAAGATGAGGTGAGACAAGAACATGTACAAATCTAGATAATACATTAAAAGAATACAATTCCATAGATAAAGATAAATTGTGTTACACACATGTTAAAAATCATAAGACTGGAGATTGGAGACTCGAGAGCCAAAGAAGTATTCTTCCAGTACAATAATATACTTTTAATAAGAAATCCTTAGTTTTTCTTCGTTTCTGTGTAATGTGTAATAAATGGCTGCATCTGAATCTGAATGGCTATGTTTTGAGTAGTAGTTAGCAGTATAAAGCCATATAAGAGCTTTGGTCGAATATGAATCTAGTTTGTAGCAGTATTACTCATCATTTCGAAAGTTCCAGAATCTATAGAATCAGACTACTCACAATTGTACTTCCTGGATTTTCTAAAAGTTGATGATGACGGAATATTTACAAATAGCATTACTAGTTACTAGTAAGTCCAACAGTATCGGTCAGTCTCAGTCAAGTTTGGAGCTTTTGCCTTTTACCATTGCCATAATATACAAGATACAATAAATGTTCAAGTACTTGAGATGTGCGATGTGCGATACTAAATTGTCATGAGGAATGGACAAAAGAATGGAGCAAAAAGAAAACACCTCACATTATCCTTACGTTTTTCCCTCTTTCTCTTTCTCTGTGTCGTTAGTTTCGTCATATGTACTATGTTCTAGTATGTAGTATGTATTACATGGATCTTGCTCTTTTTTACTTCTTGCTCGTCTTTCCGTCTTCATCATGGATCATGCATCGTTCCTCGTTCAGCTTTCAACCTTTATCGTTGTCGTCGTCATCCATTACATAATAATTTGGGGAATAGCCATTGAAATTATGAAACCACCTCCAGCTCTTATTTGTTCAGTGTTCAGCAAGAAACAAGAAGAAACATATGACTTGCCTCATCTACAAATAAGGACATTTTAACCAGACCAGTGCCAGTCGCTGTTGGGCTACAACGTACAATACAACGTCAAAGCTACAAATATTTATGCATTTATCAATAATATACAAAGTAGAAAATGTACAAAATAGTTGGCACAACACCACCAAAAAAAATACTACAAACAGGCATTTTTTTCTTATTTGCTGAATGTTGAATACTGAATCCATTCAAATTTCCAACTTGGGTCAAACAAATAATAAAATGGTTTGACATTTATTTTGACAGTGTCATTTCACCACCCAACATTTTTTAAGTGAAATTGTTGAGATTTTTTCTTTTTTCCTTTATTATGTTTTATCAGGGAGGAAATCTCCATAGTCCATATTTCGAATTGTAAGTGCGTACTTTTTTTTCTGCTTTTCTGTGTCTGAATTCTGAGTTCTGAATCATTTTACAAATTTATTATAGTTTTCATTTTCCTTCATTCCTCGGACACAGTATACAGTACATATAACATGAGATTTACTCTATGCTCTAAAATTACAAGAAAAGGAAAGAGATGGAGAAAACTGAGGGAGCATCAGGAGGAGAAAGGTGAAACGTCACACTTGATTAATTGCTGTCGTACCTATTAACGTTTATGTAGCAGGAGTGGCCACACGCACCGCGCTCCTTTTTTAATTATACGGTATGGAGCAGTACAAGTCAACACTCAACATGGAGTGTAGCCAGTTAGTTGCTTTCTTAGTTCTTAGTTAGTTCATTAGTTAGTTAGCAAAGAACTCCTTGTTTCTTAATTAAATCGCCATTGTTGGCTGTTGGTAGCTCCAACTGAACTGAGGCTGTGGATAAATGTGGGTATATGTAATAAGTATGGTGTATAATTTTTATGTTTGTGTATAAACTTGTTTTTTGGTTTCTGGTAGATACTTTTTACACTCGCATTATTCTCCGTGCATTATTCTTTACTCTTCATATTAAAGGTATCCCTTTTTTATCATTAACTTGTAACTTGTAAGGCAAACTTGTGAGGCAAAAGGGAAAAGGATGAAATCCATACAATAGGTAATGAGTGAACTAAATGAATAATGTGCATCAAGTTTTTTTTTTACTGTGTATGTTGTGGGTAAAATCCTAAATACATTCCAGTGTATCAAGTATTATGCATGTAGTATGTAGGTACCACAGGAGCCAACAACCAACAAGTCATCGAAAGTCCAAAGTGATTGTCAACCAAAAACCATACCACAGACTACATTTACCATTACCATTTACTATACTTCACAGCAAGCAGCAAGTGATCAAAGCCCACGACCACCTTTATCTTCATTCCATTTTGGAATAGAGTCTCCACTTGTTCTTTTATTCAAAACTCATCATTCTTCCAAAACCTTTTAGATTTTTTAGATCCATTACAAATTCAAGGCACACAAACTGACTACTGAATACTTATTAAACATAGTAGTATATTATAACAAAGGTTAAAATATCAGTTAAGGTATCATCAGAGAATATCCAATGATGATTTCCCGTTCCTCCTATTTATTTAATAGTAGATAAATTCTTTGGTAATTTGTACTGTATGCAGATGTATCATGTTCTGCGAATGTTTTGAGTCTTGAGTAGATGCTCAATTTTTTATAACTTGAAAAAACAAAAAAATATGGAAACAGAAAAAAAAATCAATTAGATTTAGGTTTAATTACTTTCTCACAATTTCTATTTTTCATAAAAATGTAAATTAAATCAATATCATAAACTGATTTTTGAGAACACTAAACATGCAAATAAAATAAACATGCTTTTTATTATTACGCAAGTATATTATGAAGTATGAAAATTCCGATTTTTATATTATATTTAAGTAAAAGAAAATGAGTGACTAAGGAATAACGATAAGGTGTATTTTGTAAAAGAATGTGCATAGGATTTTAGAGTGTACATTTCAGAAAAGAGAGTGTATGCACGTATGTATGAAATGCGTGTATTACTCACGTAAAACCAAAAACACATGAAAATCTGATAAAAATAGTTTCAATTTTTTTTTCATCTCTCTTCTTCTTCTTGTGCTTCTTTTCCTTCTTTTCGATATTCCATATCGTACAAAAAAATTGTTAAATGAAAACAGAAAACAGAGAGAAGAAGCAAAAAAAAACAAACAAAAAAACAAGCTGAAATCTGGCACATGTGAGGATTTTATATTTATGTATATCATATGAAACTTGACTTTTTTATTCACTTCATATAGATTTCTACTTTCTGCCAGAAAATACATAAAGTTGGGATTTTGAATTCGGACATGGTATTTGCAATTATGCATATCTATACATATATGTATTTTACACGGCTGATGGTAGCACATCGAATTTTAATTTCACACATTCTTTTTATACCGTCTACACATGATACATTAGACATTATTTTGCATTTTACATAGTTACAAAATATTGAAAAAGGACGAAGAACAGTCTTGGTTTATTTCATTGATTTTAAGTGGTAAATTTGTAATTATTATTGTCCTTATGAAAAAGTAGTATAGCACTTCGAAAGGGTTTTGTGCGATACTAGATGCTGTATAATACTGTATTATTAATACATGATACGAGAACTTTTGAAAAAAAGGCTGACTGTTATTTCGGCTTCTGTGTATCTCTACATTTATTCTTGTATGTGTCTTTGTTTCCCACATAAGCATTAATTTGCATGAATTAGACAAATGAACAAGGAATAAGTACTATAAATTTACTGAATAAATTAATGTTGCTTGTTTTATTCAGTGAAAGGTGAGAAACGGTAGCCATGAATGAGTGAGCGTTTACTATGTGTAGACGAGAACAGTATGAAGTATATGAAGCATGAATACGACGTACAATACACACATATCTCAAATCTGAATCCATTATAGTTTATAGTACATAAAAAATACCCAGTATATAAAATACATAAAATAGTTACATGTATAGATACTTGTAAAGTTCCTGACAACAATAGAATGGACATTTCATCTACTACATCTATAATATACAATATATATACACAATTTGATGTTTGCTGCTTGGTCGGTCGGTTGGCTGACTGCTTTAGAAGAGGCAGTTGCTAGTTGTTGGTTGCTGTTATTGTAATTCCGTGCTCCATGTACTTATTTACGTAGGTGAATGAGGAGCGAGTGTAGGAAGGAGACGACAAAAAAAAGCAGAAGAATAAGAATAAGATGAATTGTTACATGCTATCATTGGATTAGATAGTGCTAGATGATAGAGAATCCACAAGTACATATACAAATACAAAATCGAGGGAAGAAGAAGATAGAAGATAGAACCAAAAAGTATTACACTACTAAATACTAAATGTACGTACTTAGTAGTGGTAGTCGTCGCCTTTATATTCAAATCAGAGGTTCAGTCATCTCTCTCTCTTTCTCTTGTCTTCATCTTTAACAAAAAAAAAATAATTCAGCATTCAACATTTAAACATCCAATTCAATTCTTTAACATTGCTCACTACTCACCACATATATGTATGTACTATGTAGTATTCATGTATGAGGATTTATCAGGCGTACATGTTATCAGCATGAATAGAATAATAGACAAATATATTTATAGACTTTTACATATTAATGTACATATGGATGATGTATAGCCCTTTTGCAGATCAACGATCAACCCATGTAATATGTAATGACACATTATAGAACATAGAACACACAGAACACACAGAACCAAGTAAAAACTTACAACTGTATGAAAATCCACATTATTTGCCTTTCACCACTAGTAGCTCATGTTTTTCTTGATTCAATCTTTAATCTTTACACACGTAGATGTACATTGTACATGTATTTTCTCACCATGAAAGTGTTCATACTTGTGTATACAGGAGTAATCATCTACAGTCGATAGTCTATAGTCTATAGTCCATACCATTATTATTTCTATATAATATGCGTAGGCTTTTGCCCATGGTGCAATGAAAAAGCACATTAGATATTAGATTTATCGACTAAAGAAATAAACAATTGTAGATCAGTTTGCCCACAGTTTATACACGTCCACTTTTGAGAAGGGTGTACCGTGTACACTTTACACTATATATACATCATTGTACATTACATGTTATGTTACATTTATTTATAATAATAATAATTATTACACCCTTGAAACTTGATGGTAAGAATTTTGAAAATGACATAAATGATAATTTTAAATTTATGAAATTAGAAGCAAGTATTTTGGGTGATTTTATTAGTTGGTTATTTTATAACAAAGAAATA
Source organism: Sminthurinus elegans (assembly GCA_034698325.1). Taxonomy (NCBI): domain Eukaryota; kingdom Metazoa; phylum Arthropoda; class Collembola; order Symphypleona; family Katiannidae; genus Sminthurinus; species Sminthurinus elegans. The sequence continues at coordinate 26,556 of JAQGBI010000085.1, read as the reverse complement.
GATGAGACTTTATGTAATAGTCAAATTAAAGCATACAAAAAGCATTACACATAAAGTGAACGAAATAATGAATATATATAAATATTATGCAAACTTGTTAAAGTTTCTTTTCAAAATAATACTAAAGTACAAATATGCATCACTTATCAAATTTTATGAATTATGAGTTATGAGTGTCAACCAAAATAACCTCAAGTACATGATATAATACATAAGTTTACGTATGTGGCATGTGATGGAATATTATATGGAAATCATAATTTATAATAATCTAATGAAAAGATCCGACCAAGCTATTTCAAGAGAACTATATTAGTATTATTATTATTATTCTTCTTCTTAATATTTACTATTTACCACGCTTTTGATTTAGACGACGATGGCGATGACGATATCTACCAAGTTATTGTATTGTGTAGTTTGGAGTTTGGAGTATGTATTGAGTTTGAAAGAGGAATATGTGTGGGTTTACAGTCTCATAAACAAAACAGACAACAGACGTACACACGTCCATGTGTATACATGTGTGAATTTACGTTTTAAACTTTGCGTTCTGCGTAATCAGTCAAGTACAATGAAATGAATGTATTATTATACAGAATACAAAATACAGAACCGAGAAAAAGTTTTAAACAAAGATCATTTATTTTTTTTATAAGCTGTAAGCTGTCTCTTAGTGAGTACCACATTACGAACTTTTTTTATTGTTATTTTGCACTGCTTTCACTTTCTACTTTCTCCAGTGTACATACTAAGTACACATGTAGCTATTCAAAAATACTTTAGACATCCAGTGTTTTTGAAGACGTACCTACACCCTACACCCTTTAAAACATTTACGTCAAACAACCTTGTTTTCCGTCTAGTTGACAATGTTTTCGTTCTATATTTATAAGTGCAGAAAGTAGAGTGTAGAATGTAGAGAGAGTCCTTGCACTTGCTTTAATCATTCATTTTCCTGATGTGAGAATTTTGATTGGAAAGTATAACAAAGCAAAATGTTGAGCGCTGTCTGGATATCACTTGACGTACAAAGTACAAAGTATTATTAGCTCAAATGTTATGCATTTACCTTACATAGAAGTTTACAGTATGAACTATATTGTAGGTGGTAAGTGAATGTAAAACAAAGAATGAGTGGTGGTGTGTCACACGTAAATATCGAAAATGCACAATCGGGATGATTTGATATATTACAAAAGTACATATATACAATGAAACTGTGAATGAAACTCACTAAAGGCCAAATTCTTTGTCATACATAGACCATCATTCACGTACGTCATTCAGTACAGTTAAAAGTAATATAATTGAATAATTGAAATTATGTAAAAGAAATAAAATAGAGTGAAGAATGAAAAGTCAATTTATTTACTGTTATTGCTTTTTGCTATTTTATTTGTAACTTTGCTGTATTGTACTATTGTCCTTTAGGTTTTAGATATAATTTTTTTACATTAATCTAAACTGCAATAATTACTTTTGACCCGACATATTCTACAAATTGTATAGATTTTAGACGTTTATAGAGAATAGAGAATAGACGGGAAAATTAAAAGGAACGGAAAAAGCTTTTGTAAACTTTTTGTACTCCCACACTCCTTTCCTTTTGTCCTCTCTTGTACAAAAAAAATTATAATCGTACACGATACACGATACAATTATAATGTCGTTATACAACCATATATTTCATATTGTGTGTGTGAAAGGTGTGTTATATGATCATTTTCAATAGTCTTTACTTGTATAAGTATATTTTAATAGTTCTTAAATCTAAAATAAAATATATGATATTATTCATTTGAATGGATTCTGAAACTGAAATTCTGAAATTTGTTTGGTGAATTTTACTTTCAAACCTCGATCACTGTCTTGTGGAAGACTGGGAATTCGTATTTTGTCTATATGGTCCTTAATTTATGAAGTATTCCTTTTTCACATTAATTAAAATATGGAACTGATGATTTCAAAAGTAATTAGAAACTGCTGAATGAATTTTTGAAAAGATATCCATGTTCCATGTGACCACAGCGTCATTATTTCATAACTGGGTTTGAATGTCGTAGTAATGTACTGAATTTATGTAGTAGTAGTTTTCAGAAAATTTCTATGTACACATTAAATTAGATGAATGAGTTGTTCTCGTTGAAGTATCACTAAAAAAAGTTGAATTGTATATATATGCATCATAGGATTTTTATATATACATATGTAATATGTACATAGATTATACAGTCTTTATTATGTTTTATAATCATAGTAATAAATTCGCCTACACACGGATGCTGTACACGTTGACAAATTAAGTTATCATATCAATCCAAGACGTAGACTACCTTTTTGTTATAATAACATGTTATCATTCAAGTTTACAATGTGATGTATTACACACATTAAAACTCTCTCCTCTTGCTTCCTACTTATTTTTATGATACAAATACACATAATATACATAGCATCGAGATTTCGCATGGGCATTTTGTAGTAGGTACATACCTATATGATTTTTAAGGGTAAAAAAAAATGTTCGGTGTTTTTCAGTGATACATATATATATTTTATATGGGATACTATAATAATATAATAATATTATAGCATGTCATTTTTTTATGTGTGGGAGTTTATATGTACTCAAAAACTTTTTTTCTTCCTGTAAACGCACATCATAATTAAATTATGATATGTATACTTTACACATTATTAATATTATATAATACTTGTTGCATTCTAAAAATACATAGTATACAGTATTTATAATTGTTAATTAATTAAGCAAAATGTTAGATAATGCATTTAAGTATAGAGCGTAATCAAAGTAATGAGAAAATGATTTGATGATACAAAAACGGGAGTTTAAGTTTTGAAAAATGTTCAAAATTTTATAAAAAACTTTATCTGTCAATATATTTACTTAATGATGTTTCCCTTGACCAAATGGACGCATTTAATCAGTGCTCAGATCAGTGATGTACTCATCGGAACAAAGAACCAAGAACATCTCTGAAAAAACATGCGTGAAATTTGAAACTCAGATGTGAGCAAAAAAAACTAATCAAAGCAATTCGTCGATATATAATTTTAATTAAAATTATTTTAGGTGGAGTAAATATATAGAGAGTTTGACATTAGTTTTTACATTATTATTAGTTTATTTCTGATTCCAAGTGTATAATATGTGACAAGGTTAATTCTCTCTCTAATCGTTTTTTAAATCATTTCCATCGTCTAGTCATTATCACGCAATTCAATTTTGCTATTACATAATATTATTATTTGAATTATTCTAAAAGTACTTGTATATTTAAAAGGTAAGACCAAAGAAGCCATTAATCAACATTAAGATTATATACATATGCATATTATTAAGATTGTCAAAGTACAAAAACCAGTCAAAAGTTAATCAATCAATTTTAATCCAATTTCTAAGTAATCAAAACTCATAAAAAGTATATATATATGTACCTTCTTCTTGTAGTCAAAAGTGTATAATCGATAATTATTCCGTCTACTAAAACAAACAAACAAACAAAATATTATATATTTATATTGTAATAGAATTTACGTACTATAAACTCATGAAAGAGGAAGTTGACAAGGAAAAAGATTACAATTTAGCTTCTGTCAACTTTTTGCTATACACCATTCTCTGTGTGTTGCCAATATAATACATAATATACTTAATCCTTATAGGATAAATATTTTTACCATTCTGAGACAAGTTGACATTTACATATACATACATTTTGTACATGGAGTTCTCACAATCTCCATTATTCAAAGGTCATCAATGTGCTAGAAAAGCTTTAAAACTTAGCAAACAAGGTCATTACGAAAAAGCAGCTCATTTTCATTTAGAAGCTGCAAAGTTTTTTCATGAAATTTCACTAAAAGAAACTACGGCTTCAAAATCCTTGGAAGAACAAAGTAAATACCATCAAAGACAAGCTCAGTTAGCTGACAAATTAAGGTATGTTTTTTTGACAACTATATAACTACTAAAATAATAATTTCCACAACTGATTTCAAAATGCATGAAATAGAATTTAAATAGTTTTGATTGTGAATAATGTTTTTTTTGTATTGTTTTTGTATCAAAAAATAGAGAAGCAGTTACAAAACAGCGTGAAGCTAAAGCCAAAAGGGCTGAAGAACGTAAATTATTTGATAAACCATTAATTCTTCCAGCACTTGCTCGATTAAAACAACAACCAATGGCTGTCTCTGAGATTCGTCGTAATTTTGATGAAGCAGGTAATTTTGATGAATTTATTTTGTACTTTGTTATACATGTAAAAATAAAAAATATATATAAAGATGCTTTTACTACTTACATGATCTATAATTTATGTCATATTATATATTATTGTTGTAAAAAAAGTATATTTTATGTTCTGATATTTTGATTTGTGCCTTTTTCCTTCTTATCAGATTCATTACTAACACTTTTGCAAGAAAGGCAAGCTCCAGGAGTAGAATTAAAAGATGTTCAGAATATAAAACAACCTATAATAAACGATTTTTGTATTAGACCTAAAAATGATAAGGACGTTATAGAAGAACTAAAAACCGTAAATACAAATTTACGTACGCTGGTTGATAAGGTAAAGTCATATTATGAACAATAATTAATGTTAAAATTTTCTTTTTGTCATGTATGGCTTGTTGAATTTTTGTTTTTATCAATAGTGTGTTTCTCTTTTATTATAGTTACTTAATGAGCTCAAACTAATGCAAGATGAAAACAAAGTTTTAGAAAAGAAATTAGAAACGTATGAGTCAAAAGAGAAAGCATCTGGAAAATTACAATCTCAACCATCATCATCATCATCATCATCACAAAATTTAATGATGCAATTGGATGCCGCATCTTCTAAAGTTCATCTGCCGGATCTGGCTCCATTAGAAAACCCTCCAACTTTTGATTTTTCTCAAAAGTAAACAAAGAAATACTGGACAATGATAATAATAATTTGAATCATTTTTTATAGTTGTCTTTCACACAATTCACGACACGTTTTTTGCGCTATACAACTATTTTACAACTACAAATATATATTATACATATACCGACTTGAATGACAAGAGTGTATATTATAGTTAGTTTTAGGTGTAGTTTTTATTACAAATGCAAAAAAAAAAAAAAACTACAAACAAAACACAAAATATTATGTATTAGAATAATATATTATAAATTCGTAAGTTTAGGAAGTTATAAAGTTAGTACTATTAGTTTTAGTTCATAAATTCATAGAGTTAGGTATTATATGTACATGCGATATGTACCTTTATAAATTATTATATTATACAGAAATGTGAGTCGTATTCACCACAATTCTGTCATATTTCCTATGTTGTATTTTACTATTGCTTATTATTGTATTCAAATAGTGAATTAATTTAAACAGGGGTATATTTTAAGGACATACATTTTTTCCAGTATGTAATATACATAGTTCATTGTATTGTATACATCTTATGATTTTATTTTTTTTGTATTATTTTATAGTGATTGTATGTCACTAGTGTGTATTATAGTATTTAAGTATGTACTGCGTTGATAGTTTATGTATTATAGTAACTTTTATTATCATTTGAATATTATTTATACGTTTCGTTTAACTTTAATAGTTTATGTGAAAAACACGTTAGGAATCCTAAGTTTGGATAAAATATTTACTTGGTTTTTTTTCTTTCAAAAACCGTGATACTATAGAAAAAAGGAAAAAAATTATAAACTGTGTATAATAAGTTTATTTTCATGTACATATTATATTATGCAATTATTATTAATAATGTTTCATAATCTTGTACGATTATTTTTATTATATATGTACTTAAAGTATATGAAAGAGTCATAATATTATACAATCTTATTACAACATTCCTATTAATTTGTATCTGCGATGTATTATGAAACATCGATGAAATGATGTTTTTTTTTCTCTTGATTTTATGAGTATGTGTATAATATGTATATACACACAGATATATATAATATTTTGTTTGTATTATAATTTTAAGTAAACAAAGATTTAAAAAGATAAAATTGCAATGAATCCTTTGGTGTTGTATATTTTGAGTTAAATCAAAAAAGGTATAATATTATAGATGTATAAACTTTTTAATAAGTAAGTAAAAGGGCATACATGATTTTCAGGGTTTTATATCTAGATGAATCAAATGAATAGTGATTAAATTATTCCATTTAGTAAATGCATGGGTCTGGAATCTTGTAAATGATATATATATAGTTTATATATAGATATATTCCATATGAACTACAAAGTAATGTTAAACTATTAATGTATAATGTATAGTAATCGTTTCTACACTAAATCCAAAGGAAAAAAAAGGAGTATACTCATTAAAACACACAGACTGTGAAATAAATAAATCTGTTAAAATAAGAAATAAATACATCAGGAAGGAAACATTTCATCGAGTCTTATTATTTTTTTGTTGAAAAATTAAAATGAAACATACATCATTTTGATACAAACGAAGACTTAATTAAGTCATACGAGTTACACTTCTGTTTTAAATTTTAGTTGATCATTTAAATTATTGTGTAGAAGCATAATAACAATAATAATAGTCGTATTACATATTTCCTCTGCATTAAGACATCAAATAATTACATCATGTCATTTCTCATTCTATAATTTTCTATTGTTGTTACATCTAAAATGGACAACAACTACTAAAACAAATAATCATGAATCATGAAATAATGTTATTCATATGTTAAACAAAGTTGATTTTCATTCATGATTGAAACTGTCACAAGGAATTTTATATGGACATTGTTTTTTTATTGTACCAAGTTTTTAAAATTTTTGACTTTTAGGAATGAAAATTATTACTTTATAATTGCATCAAATAAAAAAGGGTCAATGAATATTTTTTTTTCACTATTTAATTATTATCTCCTATCTATAAGTACCATTGTACATATAATTTCGTTTCAAATACCTACCTTCGATTCATTAAAAAAAAAAAACCTGCAACATTTTATTTTAAGTATAGTGCGTTGTGGATAAAAAATACATCGAGAGGATGAGTAAATAATATATTAAAGGGAAAACATAAAATATTACTAACAGATATATATATATACATATAATATACTAAATACTAAATATATGTACATCTTATTAATAGGTAATAAGGTTCTTTCACAAATATATTGTATACATACATGATGTACAAACAAGTAATATCGCATTGTGTACGTGTATTTTATGTACAATTACATAATATTATATATGAATGTGTACCAATAAACAATAGTGCACTTTATATAATAATATATTATATATTCTTTGGGATTTTCATGAGAATACACAGCCATTTTTAATGCCGTTGTAATATTTTGTATATTACTATAATAATATAATGTATACATGTAAGAAATCGGAATCGACCAATATATGGACACATCAAATAAAATATTAATACGTATGATATTGTGTATTTTCATCTAGATTTTATAATAATAATATATTATATTATAGAAACTATACATTCTAAAAAAAATGTGTTATTTAACCAGTGGTCGATTTTTTCTTTCTTCTTCACAAGATTGCTCTTTATACTTCCTTACAGCATCCATATACTGACCCCACGCATCAGTTCTACCCTGTAAAATAAAGTATAATTAAAAATAATAAGAGTCGTGCCTTTTTTTTAAAAAATGACAAGTACAATAATAAAATAGAAACACATCATAATAAATATATTTTCTACATACAACTAAAAGACTATATTATGCTACTATGCTTTTATGTCTTTTTTTTACACAATACGTAAGGTATGTTGAGCATTAGAAACACGTATATGTGTTATATTATGTATGACACTATATATCCTTTTGGTTTACAAACAAGCATAATAATAATAATAATAATATTTTGCATATAAAATAAAACTTAATATAGTATCAACTTGATGAACGTTACAAGTAATGACGACAAAACTCTGACATTCTATATTATTATTATACAGTAGCATATTCATAGCATATTCATGTGTTAAGAATGAATACCCCATAATAATAAGGTACATACGTTGATATAAAAAAAAACTCTTGATACACAAAAAGAAACGAGATGTGTAAGTATGGAATAATTTTAACTCTTATATTATAGGTGTTGTAAAATATATGTATTTGGGATAGCAAATATTTTGTTTAATTGACTAGTGTATATATTAAGACAAGAAAACGAGAAAAACTAGGAACATTATTATTTATATAATGGTACTAAAAAACAAAAAAAAAAAAATAATAGTGGACATTTTGTTACATAAAATTGAAAAGAAAGACTGCATAATATAGACTAAATATATATTATAGAGATCCTGTTCATTTCAACTAAAATACATAAAAAAAATACAATTCATATTTGTATTGAAAAGGGACCCGATGAAATGTAAAAATTTGCAATTAAATGTAAAAACGTATAAATATTATACATAAACTTTTCCATGGATTGACCAATAAATAGTCCATATCCCCTGAACTTTAACCAAAAAAAAAGTTCTTTCACTGATTTATAATACATTTCATCGGGTTCTTATTTCCTATATAATTATTATTATTGTATAATATATTACATCATAAACTCTTCAAAGTTGATAGTATAAAAAATTAGACATTATTTTATTAAAATACCAAAAAAATATTAAAATGAAAATTATGTAAGTGAAGAAAGTAAAAAAAAACAAAACATACTGATGGATTAGTAGGCCCAGCTCGTTGTTTTTTAATAACCCCAGTGCTCAGGATTCGGCCACCCCTACGTTTTCCGACCTATAAAGAGCTTTTCAAGTTACTTCCAAGTGACAAAAGACAATGCTTCTTTTTTTTTTTTGTTCTATTCATTCATTCATTCATTTTACAACAGAAGAGAATTAAATCTACCGACATCTGACTGCCAATTTTTCTCAGACAAAAAAAAAATCAACTTCAAAAATGTAGAAAATACCATTATAGGAACAGGCTTTTTCGTTTCCTTTTCTTCTTCTTCTTTTTCTTGTTGATGAACTGCTGCTGCTACTTCTGAGGAGGAAGAAGAAGAAGGTTGTTGGACTGGTGGAGAAGGGGATTTTCTAGAATCTTCTAATTTGGTTGGTTGTTCCTGTTCTTGTTTCTGTTCTGGTTTTGGTACTGGTTTAGGGATTTGATTTGAAAGAGCAGAATAATGTTGTTGTTGATAATTTAATTGTTGCTGCTGTTGTTGTTGTTGTAAAAGTTGATATTGTTGTTGGTATTGTTGTTGTTGTTGTTGATATTGCTGAGTTGAAGGCGAAGAAAGATACGGGTTTTGTGAAGTTTGTTGAGACTGTTGAAGATTCATGGATGCATAATGCCAAGGATTTGGTAAATTTTGCTGTTGAGGTTGTTGTTGAACCATTTGATTAGAAGAAGGGGTAGTAGTAGTAGTAGTAGAATATTGATTAGGTGGAGGTACTGAATAATAGTTGTTATTATTGTTATTATTATTATTGTTACTTATACTACTACTGCTACTACTTGTACTACTACTAGTACTGTAATTATTTTGTAAATTTGGTGGTTGCATATGTAAATTCCATTTTGGTTGATGCTGTGATGTAGAGACTAATTGTGGAGGTGGTTGATTAATACCCGGTGGAGGAGCAAATTGATTATAACCAAATCTTGGATTTACTTGAGACATACCATACATCATTTGACTCTGACTATTATTGTTATTATTATTGTTGTTATTATTATTATTGTTACTAAATTGTTGAGGTGGAGGATAAAACATTTGTTGTTGTGGTGGTGGTCCATTCATAGAAAAATTACGTTGTTGCTGCTGCTGCTGTTGAGGAGGATGATTATACTGTCCATATTGATAGGGATTTTGATTTGGATGATTAGAACTCATTTTTGTTTCTTTTGTGTTTTTTTTTAATTAAAAAAAAATCTAGGATCTAGAATAGTATAATAATGATATAAACAATCAAACAACGAATGAAGAGACATTCAAATTACACAAAATATTACATGACATTTTAATGTATAATGGTAGATTTGATACATTTTAAAAGATGTACATATTATAATATCATTTATATAGTTTTATATAATAATAATATAAAATCACAACAGCATTTTTTGGAAAATTATTCTAAAATATTAAAATATATAAAAGTATGAAATATAAATTGAATCTATTGTGAAGCTATAATAATAACTACATTATCATCAATGAAAGTTTAAAAGCTGCTTATAAAGATGGTCATTTTTATATATATATATCAAAAGCCAATTTTAATCGTAAGTATTTTATAATTTGACAAAATGTATATTTTTATGTACTATTTTTACTTATGCACATATGTACATATTATGGCATCTTACAATTTCCAATATAAAATGCCCAAAATTAAGTAGATGCAGATAAAACTTACCTTTCACAATTCACTAAAACAATAATATTATCTTTCATTCAACAAATTAAATTCACAATATAACGTTTTTATGATAATAAACCCAATTAAAAATTAAATTTAACTCTCTTTGCTATTTGCTATAAATGTCTATTTTTTTTTTTTTCTCGAGAAAGTCATTGAGAAAATAAATGAGGGAAAATGCTCCAAATTCTAAATTCTGAGTTTTTCGGGATTTCTAGTACATAATGTGGATAATGATGTGGGAAAAAAATTGTCGGAAATCGTAGTTAAAACTAATGTTGATTACAATTAAAGTAATTATTGTTGTCACAAATTAATTTTATACAATAATGAAGTGAATTTAATCAACTTGTGTTTAGTCTATATAGATTGACATTTTAGTTTGTTCTTCTGGTCTTGAGATTAACATTAAAATCACATAGAGGAATCGTTGGGAATGATTGTAAGTTTTATTTTTATTTTTAATTATACAATGATTTTATTTCATCTCATTAATTAATTATGGACATGGTATAAAAGATATTTATGTACTTTTATTTTAATATTTCTTGTAGGGATTTTCTTGAAACAAGGTGTATATATTGACTTAATTAAAAGTCACTTAACCATACACATAGTTAAAATGTTAAAGTTCAGAGCATTAAATGATGACAGCAGTAGTAGTTCAGATGATGATGATGGTCCAAATAGGCCAACAAAAGAAGCACTGGTAAGATAATAGTTATTTAAAAAAAATAATGATGTATAAGAGTTGAATAATGTAAGTATAACATAATATCAATGCGTAAAATCAATGTACATGTATCGTTTTTATTTATGTAGGAAGAAGAAGCGAATTCAGCTTATAATGCTGCACTTACATTAATTAGTCATTCTGAAGTTCATGAGGGTTTACAATCTTTAGAAGAACTACTTGATTCTGAATATCTTAATGATGATATAGAAAATTGGACACCTATTCATCGTCAAACACAAATGAGACTTGGATGTTTAAAAATTCTTAGTCAAACATATTTAGAAATTTTAAATCAACCAATCTCAGCTGAACCCTTAATAATTGAAGCATTAAAAATGGAACCAGAAAATGTTATATTATGGATTCGTCTTGGAAGAACATATTCTAAATTAATTAATTATAGAAAAGCTTATGATGCTTTTTTAAGGGGTTATCAATGTAGTCCAAATAATTGGACTTGTATTGAAAGTTTAGTTACATTATCTTATATTACTTTAGATTGGCCTCAATGTCTTTATTTTTGTGCATTGGGTTTAGAAAAAGATCCAAATTTTATACGTGGAATGGTCTTTCGTGATGAAATATTAAAACCACATCCATATATGTCAGCACTTGAATTTTTAATTGATCATCAAGAATGTTTAAATAATCGTGGTGGTTATGATGAAAGTTGGAAAATAAAATATTTTAATGAAGTAAATATCCTTCAAAAAAGAGAAGAAGATCATTTGGAATGTATTACAAAAGAAACTCAAGATGAAAAAAATTGTGTATTATGTTGTACAACAAGAATGAAATCCTTTACATTTACTGAACTTGGTCACATTGTCTTGGATTTCCGAACAGAAGTTATGAGACAAGGGGTATGTATAGAATATAAATGTTTTTTTATTCTTATATTGAATTTCAAAACAAATTTCCATATACATCCTTTTAACATGTATAATAATTATATATGTATGTAATATTTTGTCTTTCATTTATTTTATTTTTCTAATATGTAGAGTTTGCTTCGTCCCATTGATATGACTCCTTGTATTAATGAATCTGATAGTGAAATAAATGAAGAAGAACAAGAAAAAAATAATGATATGATTGATGAAACAAGTCGATGTTCTATTTTTCGTAGTAGAAGTACAAGTGATGATAAAGAGAATGAATCAGAAAATCCAGGAGAAGATGTTATTTCTCAAAAAGAAAATGCTGATATTTCTCAGAAAGAAGGAGAAGAAGAAGTATCTCAATCACCATGTAAGTATTTCATACTCATAATTTGTAATGATGTATAAAAATACTTGTACAATTTGATTTGATTTATTTACTTACATTTTAATATTTTATTCTAGTGGATATAGGAGAAACTGATAATAATTCACCAAAGAAAAAATCTAGAAGTAATGTCAAATGGTGGCAAAAAGAAGGAGAAAAAAGACGATCTCAAAGAGTTAGAGGACAATATCTACCAGTAACACAAGAAAAAACAAAGAGTGAAAGAGGTTTTGCTGAAACCATTAAAGATTTAATTCCACAATCTCTAATGTAAAAATAAATAAATACTTTTTTATTTTATTATTATTTTGTGTATATAGTATATATTATGTATTTTAAATTTTAAATACGAGTTTTTAAAGTTGTTAAAGTTTTTTTTTTTAATAAAGAACGATTTTTTTTTGTGATATTAATATTTTTTTTTAGGTGTAAAGATGAAGATAGTCCGAATAAAAACACTGAAGTAGTTACTGATAATCCTACAGCACACTCTTCATCTGAAGAAAAATATTTTGGAAGTCCAATAGAAGTTAATGATGTCAAAAAATTTATTCAAAAATATGGAAAAACATCTATTGGAGAAATTATTACTCAACTAACATTACTTTTATCTCAACAAATTAGTACTCATAATAAATGGCCTGATCAATTAGTACATGTCTATTTAAAACTATGTAAACTATACAGGTGAGAGTTTTTTCATTATAGTATAATATATGTATAGATACAGCAAAGACGCTTAACAAAAATAGTAATTTCTATTTTTTGTATTAAAGTTTAAAAAAATAAACAATATTGTACTGATACTAATAACTAATAACATATTGTTAATTTCATTATGGATTTGTTATTCTTATTTTTAGACAAAGAATACAAGAACAATCAGAATGGTTAGAAGACGATGAAGTTTTAGAATCCTTAAAAGAAGATACTGTGATAAATTTATCTATTCTTGAATTTCGACTAGATAATACACCATCATCTAATATTGAAAATTTAAAATCCGATGTAGATTTTATGGCCAAAACTTTTTATGTGAATACTACAACTTTACATGGATTAAAAAATGATAACCTTTTAAATATTAGAGTAAATTGGTTTCGTGTAAAATATGGAATAGCATTAGCTAATGTTGGACTAGAGACATATAAAAATCCATTACATTATTTAAAAGAAATTGAAAAACTTTTGAATGAACAAGAAGAAGAAGAAGAACATGATAATCAACATCATACAACAATTATTATTAAATTACCAACAAAAACTGATAATATTATTAGTACTGAAGAAGTTAAAAAGAAGATACGATTTGTTCAAAAAATGGAAAGTGTAAATCAAATTAATGATTTATATCATGATAAAAATTATGAAGCTCTCATTGATATTCTAAGTTATTGTATAACATCAGAAGATTTTACTGGAGCAGATTTAGTAAATAGATACTACTTAGGAGAATCCTATTTCAATGTTGGGAAATATCCTGAAAGTATTGAACAAATTGTCAAGATTATTAATCCATGTTTAAAAAGTAAACATGATCATATTCTCATCAAGTGTTTACATTTATTTGAACAATTATGTATTGAAAATTCACATCAAAATCTCATTAATTTGAATATGAAAGAAAAGAAAGCTCTTACCAATGCAATGATTCAAATATTAATTTCAAATGATAATCGTACTAGTAATATACCCGATCCTCTATTAATTAGTCCATGGTGTATTTTACATGGTATTTTATTTCATCTTGAATCTCAAGAACCAATTTTATATTTGGATGGAGAATCTGTACCTCATTCAATTGTTCTTCTTCAATTTGCTCATGACTACCTTAACCGTTCAAATAAATGTACTACAGATAATGGAAGATTATTAACTTATACAATTGATCAAATTTTTCCAATACGTAATATGGAAGAATATAGTTCCTTTGATGAAACTAAACATTGTATTGAACAAGCTATATTTTGTCTTTATTCACATCCAAGTAAAAAATCTAAATTAAAATATTTAAGTGAACATAATACTAATAATAATAATACTTGTATTACAATTGGTAATACGACGACAACTATTAATCAAGGACATGCAATGAATTGGTCAAATTGTGTCCAATTATATGAATACTATAAACCAGAAGAATTACCAGAATTTGATACTTATGAATCTATAAATGTGGATGTAGAAGGATTATTTCAAAAAATATTATCTCTTATGCCAGAAGACTTGAAACCAACCAATGAAGACTATGAAAAAATGAAATTAATTCTTGAAGGATTCCCAATAGATTTTAATACTCCAGTAACACAAAATTTTCCACCTCAATATGTTGACATGTATTTTTTACTTGGTGATCATCATTTTAAAGCAAAAGAATGGACTAAAGCTATTGAATATTATACTTATGATCTAACTGTTACACCCCATCGATTTGATTCTTGGGCAGCTATAGCACTAGCCAAAGGAGAAATGATTAATAGAAAATTAAATACATGTGAAAATTTCAAGACAGAAGAAGTAATAACAAATGCCAACGTCGTTGTGAATTGTTTTCGTCATGCTCTCAATTTGGATCCAGATAATTCAAAAATTCGTAAGTATTACTAATATGATTGAGTATGTGTGTATCTAAGCATATGTGTGTACACACACATATATTATATATTAATTAATATTAATATGGGTTTTACATTCATGTATTTCTTTCTTTTGATATAGGAATTGAATATGGTTCTTTTGTATATGCTATGCATTCATTTTGTTCTCGTCTATTAAAACAAGGAACGGAACAATTAACTTTAGAAAATTTCCAATTAGTTGAACAGAAAAAAGATGAATTTTTAAAATCCGCTTCAAAATGTTTTGAACCCATGGTAAAAAGTACTACAACAACTGCAACTACAGAATTAGATGATGAACAACATGATGAATTATGGATTCATCATTATATGCTTGGAAAAGTCATGGAAAAACAATATCCACATGATCTTGACAAATTTCTATCACAATATGAAATTGCTGGAAATCGTATGTTTGAGCAAGGAGCAATGTATCCTGCAAAAATCAGTTTTTATAATCCTCCTGAATTAGCTATTGAAGCCCTTGAAATACATTATAGAATTCATGCTAGTGTATTATCATATATCCAAAAACATGATTATGATTCAGAAAAGGAAAAGATTTTGAGTGGTTATGTTGAACGTGCTGCTGTAGGACCTTTTATGAAACGAAAACAAAATCGTGGTGGTGGTGAAACAAGTGAACAAAGAAAACGAAAAGCAACAGAAGAAGCTAAAAAGGTAAGTTTATATAATTAATAATAATTGTTGTAAAAAAAAAACATTACTTTTACTAATATTGTGTATATATATATATTTGTTTTTGATACATTTTTTGTATCAATTGTGAAAATTTTGAAACAAATAAAAAACAAAACACTTTCTTTTTAATATATTTTAGGAACAAGCAGAAATTGAAGCCATAATGCAAGACATATTGTCAAAGGTAGAAATAAGAGTGGCTCAAGACAAAGAGGATGATGAAGATGCAAGTTCCACAACCAGCTCACAAGCAACAACTTTGAGTGGATCTTCTGATGATGAAAATTCCACTGATGTTGATAATGATAGTATAGATATTGATCCTCCGGTTCAAAATTCTTGTGCTATGAAATCTTTTGGACTATCAGCTTTCTGTGGTAAGTCCAATAACATTGAATAAAAATATTATGTAGAATTTTAGTTCTAATATTTCAATTTACTCTAAGGATGAATTGTCTGAAGAAGTCAAGTGTGTATTGCATGCTAGTACTAATTGAAATTAGGTGCTTACTATTATACAATTTTGTTTTATCTCTATTCTAATATATATAGAAAAAATGAGAGAAAAAGAAATGCAAGGAAATAAAGCTCAATTGGAAGCTGAACAACAACAACAAAAATTAGAAACTACTGTGACATCTTTACAAACTTCAAATCCAATTGTAAATGATAGTGCTACAGAGAGTAATGAGAATAATAATAATAATACTAAAGAAGCGGCGCTATCGACCCCAACAACAACAGTAATAACAACATCAACAACGACAGCATCAACAACAACCGAAATAATTACAACAACTACAACAAAAACAGATTCTATAAACTCACCAATACTTCCGACTGTCCCTCCACCACCAACACCAGTAGAACAAATCTCAATGGAAGAAAATAAATTTTCTAAAGATTTTGAAAATGTAAAATATGGTAGACTTATTTCCAAATGTCTTGTAGCAATGGAAGAATGTATTCGACGTTTTCCTCAACATCATAAATCCTTTTTCCGTATAGCTCATACTTATTCAACTTTTGCCAAAGATAAACTTTTGGTAGCAAAAGAATATTTCTTAGGAAATCCGATATCAGATAAAAAGAAAATTTTTGGCCTGTTTGGTGAAAGGAAAGTTAATAATTTTTTCAATGTAAGTAAAAAACATAATATGTTATATGCATTTGCAAAATACAATAATATGTTATACAAAATGGTTATTTTATTTTATACGTTTAATGTTTTTCCCAGTAAAATATTATTTTTCTCAATATTTTTTATTTTTTATTAATATCCTATTTGAAATTGTACTTTATTTATTTATAGGGTGTATGGAGAAATCCAGTTGATGATGTTGACCGTCCTGGTAGTTTTCCTTATCACATGGCAAAAACAGTACAACATTTAATTGAAATTTTAGACAAATTAAATGATCATCAAATGTTAGCAGAAATGGGAATTGCCTTAGCTAAAGTACCAGATCAAGATAAACAATATTTATACAATTATGAACGACAACAATTTTCTCAACAAGCATTATCACATTGTGCTTCATCAGCTAGAAGATTTTTTGCAACATCGACTGACATAAAAGATGCATCTATTTCTATTTTTGAGACGTATCAAAAATTACAAAAGTTTAATTATAGAGATAATGTTTTGGCTCCCGTATTATTGGAATGTTATCAAACATATTTAGCAGCATTTGTAAGTTCATTTTTATTACATGTATATAATTATGTTTTTTTATACCTTACTATAATATATTTAATGTGTTTTATGTTCATATTTCACTGAATTTTTCACTTTATTTTTCAGAATCAGCCTGATTGTCAGTCTACTGCTCCTTTGACATTGGATAATGCATTTAGATTTTTCCAACATATGACATGGGCTGCAAAAACAAATCAAGCACCTTTAAGTATGGGAAGAAATCCTATGAATAAAAATTGGGGAGCACCATCAAGTTCTAATAATACTAATAATAATGTAGAGTCAGATGGATTAAATTCTTCACCGGTAAGTTTGTTTTTATTTATTTCTTTAGTGATTTGATTCATTTCTATAGTAGAAAAACACCATCACGTATTGAATTTGTATTGGTGTGTACTTTTTAGGCTCCATGCATATTATGTTTTATATCACCTGTATTCCTTCATGTTTCTTTTTCTTTGTTCATATAATTATAATGCATAATATATTATGCTTTATGTTAAATTTGTACAGTATTTTGGACTTGCTGGAAATATGGTTACAAATATGGTTGGTTTACAAAAAAGAAAGAAAGATCCATTGAATCGACAATTAAGTAGGACACAAAGTCAACCAGGAGATGTAGAAAATAATATACCAAGGAAAAAATCAAAAAGTAATAAATAAATCTCATTTTCAATTGTGTTGCTTCTGGAATATTCTTGAATATTATAATAATATATAGATTATCGATTATGGTGTAGTTGAAAGTTTTTTAAACAATGTTTTCTTAATGTGTTCTTAAAAAATTCTACAGCTTTACCACATGGAGCTCCTTCAAATTTAAATAAAAACCAACCTAGAGATTTGTCTGCTATGACTATTGGAATGATGTCATATCAAACAGCACATGATGCAATGAATCAAAAAATAATGAAACCATTTCAAACTCAACAACAACTAATATCTTCTTCTGATATTATTGATTTATCAACTCATGAAGGATTAGACATTCAAAGGGGGAGGCCTATGGATTATAGAATTCCAGAATTACCTACAGTAGCTACAACATGTTCAGATATCGAAATAGTTGAACAACGTGATCCATTAGCAATTACACCACCAAAAATGACACCTTGGAGTTCCTCTTCTTCATCAACATCAGCAATGAGACCTACATCACCACCATTAGGTATTTCTCAGAAATATTTTATGGATAGTAGTGGATGGTCTAATTCATCAGCAAAGGGGGTAGGGAGTACAGTTGCTAATAATAATAGTAAACCTAGTAGTAATTTACAAATATCACGTGTGAAAACAGGATCAACATTAAATAGTTCAACATCAACAATTAAAAAACCATCTCCAGCTCATCAACAAACTTCATCATCTCATTATTCAATAACTAATAACCTTTCATCGTCTGCTACTCCTAATACTACTAATGCTTCTTCAAATCGAAAACATCAACATCAACCACCCCCACAAGAGAATTTATCAACAACTCCAAATCAATCTAAAACCACCTTAAATACATCACCATATAAAACTCAATCAACTATTCTTTCTAATCCATTACATGAAATACCAACTAAAGCAACACAAGCTGTAAATCCAAGCCAACCACCGCCAAAAGCTCATTCTCAAAGTAATCGTCGACTATCCGATTATAATAATGGACATGGTAGTAGTAGTGATCAACCACTTGAGATTATTGATTTAACCAACAAATCTCCCCCATCAAAAAAGATGACTTCATCTACTACTACTTTTCCATCTACTACTACTAATATTACCCCTGTTGATAGATTTCCTACTGGAAATATTTCATCTTCTTCTTCGGGAGTACAAATATCATCACAAAGTAATCCCATTTACAATTTTATTTTTTATACTTTTTTTAGTTATCTTTTCTTAATAAATAAATAATCAACATTCTAATCAGTTTTTTATCTTATGTAATATATAATATGTGTATTCTTTTTGTTACTACTTCGCTTTACCCTAGAACAACGTCAAAAAATTCAGCAGCAACATCAACAAAAAAATATATCGATTCCAAAATCTACCATTCCACTTTCGGCCAGTTCCTATCCCTTACCTCCAAAGAAAAAACGACTTATGATGATACCTGAACCTGTAATTGTTCCACCACCACCACCAACAGAGGATTCAAATGACTCGGATGTCATTGTAATTGAATAATAATAAAAAATAATTTTTTAATTTAACTTTACACTTTTTTATAAGTATTATATCCCTTGAATTAGGTACATAGTTCCTTTCTCCTTTCTTATATGAATGGTTCCCTAAATTTTATGTATACATAGGAAGGCTTCATGTAAAGTCCTTGACCATAATGTGAATTCAATTTCTTGATTATTATTATTTATTATGTACTAAAAGCGTGTAAATATGTTTTTGTGATTTTTTATGATTTGTATTGTATTTCACTGCGTAAGTTTTTATTTATGTGTATATATATGTATGTATGTAGACATATCATTTTACAAAGTAGTCTTTGACTATGAATAAATCCATAAAGTAAAAGATATTTTTGATATAGATTTCACAAATTTGTCAAATAAGAACCATTATAATTTAGAATGTAATTATTTTATGAATGTCCTTATGCCGTTTTATTTCTCCTTCTGCCTGTGATTATCATATAATACATTATATTCGTGGTAGTATTTTATATTGTAGTACTTTTTATGTGTGTATTACTGAAAGTTGAAGTGCATTTATGTAAGTTTTTTGTATCCTTTTAAGCAACTGTGTCTTTAATATTTTGATTATGGAGAACTGAAAGACTTTTGTGGAAAATTTTGAAATAAAATCATTAGAACCCACTTTTTTGGGGGATTTTTTTTTTTTGTAAATGGTAAATGTTTATATTTATTCATGTTTCCTAAACTTACATTGTGCTACTTAAATTGCCTTTTTCTGCATGCTTGTAATTAGTTGTGAGTTTTTTTCCCGTCAAAAGCAAGAAACATAAGATTCTATTGTGGAGAAATGATATAAACAAATTCTGAAATATTTTTAATTTTCTAGGTCAAAAAGGACTGAGTTTGAAGTTCATTCGGTAGCAGTTGACAATAATTAAAAGAGATAAAAAGAAGCAAAGGTTTTATATTATATAAATAGAAAACATTATTTTTTTAAGCCTAATATTATACGCAATTATTATATGAAAATAAATGACAAAAATACATAACTTGTCCAAAGAAATAACATGAAGAGTTTATGTGCAGAAGTACCTTTCAGGGTTTCCTAGGAAATTCTGAAAGGTACTTCTGCACATAAACTCTTCACATATTATGATGTATTTGTAATTTGTCAAATATTTTGATGTGCAGGACTTTCTGTTCTTCTATTTCATGCCTTTTGTTGCACGTCTTCGATTAAGGATAAGCTAGAACCACTCCTTATGGAAACGGCATCTAAAATTTTGTCTCTCATCATGGAATACTGTAATGGAGAGTTTTCGGTTTCCACCAAATCATACTTGAGTTCCTCTCTGTAATCATGCATAAAACAAATGTAATTGACATAGACAAATTTTCAATGCGATAAGTAATAAATAACCAAATAATGATTGTCTCCTTTGTCCTGTAAATAATAATTATTATTACTAATTTAATTATTCAACTTACTCTGAAGCATTTTCTTCTTTTGAGTCAGCTCTTTCGGATACGATAATACGAGGTCTTAGTGACAAAGAAATGTCAGACATGGATTTGGAAATTGGTCTTGGTGATTTCGCGAGGATTGGACTGCCTCGTCCACTGTCCCCACCTTGATTCTTATATGAAAATATTTCAGCAATTCGATGTTCAAGAATATTTAGGTATAATATGGCATTTTGTGTAGAAACTTCGGATTGATTCCCAAGTAATTCCAGAACAGGAGCTGCATCATTACATTCCGTTATTTTAAAAAGTCGTTCAATAATTTCCACAATCTCATCCATTGAGGATTTATATGTATCCATTTGTCGTTTGTAGTTTGTGTAGTCACTTTTGAGTCCTTCAAGAACTCCCTACAAAATGTACAAAATTAGTATGAGAATTTACTAATTTTCCAGCTTTTGTGCGAATGTCTAAATATAAATAATATATTACATCATTCATTTTTAATTTTAGTATGAAAGAAAAAAAAGAGAAAGTTTTCTCTCATAATACCAATTGTCTCAAAATGGCAGCATTTTTTGCTTGATTCCTCTCAACAGTTTCAGATGAACATTTCCTAATGGCTTCTCTCAATAGTGTGACTTCACTTTGTAGGGTTTCAATCTAGTCATAGAACATAATATAATAAAATAAGTTCCAGAGTCTATTTTAGTAAAATTCGTATAGTCAAAAGTATATTTAACACAATTTATTAACCTCATTGTTCAGCTCATTAATGTAGTTAAAGCGACTAATGTTGTTATGCTGTAGTTCCGCATACTCATCGACGAGTGAAAGTAAATCCGTTGTGTTGGGAGAAAGCAGCTTTTCAAAATTGACACGGTAGCGCTCCAGTGCTTCTTCTAATAAATACTCTTTCGCTAGTTCCAATCGACCTGTAAACATTTCATAATAATTTTTGATTTTTATCTATTTGATATAATCTAAAACTTGAATCTCGATTATCTTTGTACAGAAAGTTTTTAATTCTTTTTAATGAATATTTGACAACTTACTAAGTCTTTGATCTTCTGTTTCAAGGAATGCACGCTCTTTATTCTTCGTACTCATAAAGTCTAATAGCTTTTCCTCATGGCGAATTATTCTACTTAGCTCACTCGTCTCCAAAATATATTGCTTCTTTTCCTTTGAATTTCTTTCATTAAGTGCATTAGCTTTAGCAACAGCTTCTTCCCTGTGTAAAAAGGGTAAAAAAAAGAGTCATGTATATTTTAGCTAAGAGAGGAACATCAAAGTTTTACTCGATTTTGAATAAGAAATAAACATAGTAAACACAATGAGCATGAAAAATTTATTTACCTTTGATCATATGCAGAAGTTGCTTCATCAACTAATTCATCAATCTTTCCTTTCCCTTTGTTCACTTGATTTTCCAACTGATTACATTTTGTCATGATAGACAAATTTTCTTTCAATGTTTCATCAATCGTCTTTCTCAGTTGACTATTGTCTGCAACTACAGAATCGAATTGAGCTGTTACCTAAAAAAAAAAAATCAAATGTATTATTTGTAAATTTGATTTAGATAAAAAGTAGCTGCTTTTGCCTACAATATATATAGTACATTGAATGTACAGTGAAAGACAAAAGAGTTTAAAAATAGGATGAAATTGTGTTTGTGTTTTGTGCCCGTTTTATGTATTTAATCTGCATAATATTTTACCGTCTCCAATTTTTTGTTTAAAACAAATTGTTTCCGTTCAAGTTCAGAAAGGGGAAGATCTTCATTCTCAGTCAATTCTACTTTGATTCTTAGCTTGAGTTTTTCAACACGTTGACTAGTTGATTCCAATTTCTTTTCAATTTCAGCAATTAATTTCCCCTGATGACTCACAGTTTCTTCCAACTCTTTGTAGTTGTCTACAATCCCAAAAACTTTTGCAACATTATCCTCATCACGTTCTTCATTGTACTTGCTCCGAAAATTTTTAAGTTCCGTCTCCATTTTTAAATTTTCACTTTGCAACACTTGAATCGCCTTCCTGTAGAATGTATAGAAAGTAGAAAATACATGCATCTAATTTTAAATCATGACATTTTAAAAATATTCCTTTGTAAATCATTTTACAGTATTTTCACAAATTTCAAACTGTAAATACATAAAAATATTGATGGAAAATACACTTTTGCTTATTGACAGTTGAGTTGGATTCATCCAAGTAGGCTTTCTTGTCATTTTCCATCAATCGGAGTTGCCTTGCAAGTCTAGAACATTCTTCTCGAGCTAGAGTTTCTGTATTGTCCTCTGCTTCCGTTGTTTGGGCATCTTGCTTTCTCCCCACCATTTCTCTTCTTCTTCTTTTCAACGGCGTTGGTCAAAGTACAAAGTGCATACGAAGTAAAAGACAACAAGTTTAAAGTTGAAACTCTGTAAATATAGCTTATCTAAATAAATAAATGACCCCACAATTTACAATGTCTTGTAAAATCTACTAAGTTTTGATATTATGTCTGTTGATTTAATGTTGAGCACGTTGCAGTGCATAATATCTACCCATTTATCGATCAAACATGTAAATTTTCCAGCGTTATTCATATGCTCATTTTGTTTATGGCTGGAGCAGCTTTAAGCTTTACAATTTATTTACACTGAGCTGAGCGTATATTCGATATTTGATTTGCTATTTAGGATCCATCTGTATATACAATCTGGACAATATAATAAATACAGTTGGGCAGAAAAAAAACGTGTAAGCATTTCAAAAATTCATTGGTCGCTGCTAAATTATCATTTGATAAAAAAGGGATATTTTGTTGATCAAGTTTTTGTACACGAACAAAAAGTAGAAATGAAAATTACAGCTTTAACTTCTTTTACAGAAAATAAAGAAGTGATATTATGATAAACTTCTTTTTGGCATCAAAAGTGCATAAGAGTATTTTGATTATCTAAAAGCGCATGAGTGTATGTAGTATTCAGTATTTTAGTGTGTAGTCCAGTCAGTTTTAAGACAATAGAACATTGTACGTATTTGCGTATTGTATGCATATTTTAATTCTTTCATATCACCTATTACGTTTCTTTCATGTTTTATAGGAATCTTTGAATTACAGAGAGGGAGTGAGAGAAAAGAACTTTGACGTTTGCCCGATTAATGATCATTTTTATCTATTTTGCCCCTTATTCTCTTTCTTTTTCTACTATATAATCTGTTCCTAGTAGATCTAGTATCTAAGCTCGTATCTCGTATATGTACAGGCTTGTACATTGTACATGTGGACCCTCTGACTTGTGAATCCAGTATTTTATTTTACCTATTTAAATTGAATTTACTCTAGCATCGCATACCTGTAGACTCTAGACTTTAATAACATGTGCAATGTGGACATTAAATATTCTGCATACACAATACATGTAAAAGAATCTCCTCCTCATCCTTTGAACTTATAAATTTTTTCCATTTTTATTCACGGATTTTTCTCAGCGCACACACATCTCACAAGAATGTATTATACACACACTTTTCAACTTTGTTGTATGTTGTTCACTATATACGCAATACACGCATGGCATACCTAATAGTGCGTACATGTACAGGTTACAGGTGTGTGTCTGTTTGTGTGTGTGTGTGTGTAGATTACATATGTTACGCATTTTAATACACATGGTCCAAAATCTATGCAGCATTGAGATCAACATCAAAAAGTGGTGTTGTATAATATAATATGTATATGTTGCTCTTCTTCTTTCCTCCTTCTCTTCTATTTTGTATGTACTTTGTACATCCTACAGACTTGCACATGTATAAAATATAACTTGAGGTGGTGATTTTTTTCTCTCCTGTCTCCTACTAAATGCTTTATTCTGTACTCTGTATGCATGTATGATTGTAATGTAGTCATGTTATGTAAGAGACGTGTATTATTTCTTATATACCTGTACTTTGTACATGCATGCTTTTTTAGTAGTTTTTTGGTAACAAAAGTCCAGTCTCAATTCTTATCTCTGCACTCTGCACTCTGTACAAGTATGTAACCCCTACAGCTTTTACCTTGTGATGTACATTGTACATAATGCATCATGTGTAGAGTATACAGTAATAATAATATTCTTTCTTCTAGATTTCCTATGTGTAAAATGTACAAGAGACAGAGAGAGCGTGAATGTAGTTTTTTGGTCAATTCTGGAACCTGATGATTTTTGGCTTTGGCTGGTCGATGGCCTCTCAACTTCTCCTCCTCGTGGCTTCAGTCTCCAATCTCCAATATTAGAGTTTTTCTTCTTGGTCCACACACTGCATTCCTCTTTTCTCTCTTTCCTTCTTTCTTGTCTTTCTTTCTCTGTTTCTGTCTCTGTCTCTCCCTCTCTATCTTTATACTTTATACATGGTTCTCTTCCTCCCTGTAAGCGTGTTTACATTATAATGCAGGTTCACTTTTACTGCTATTGCTGCTATACATAAAAGTACTACAACATGTAATGCATTTATTATTCGGACATTGCTAAGGAAGATAGTCAAATTTTTTTTTTCTACTTCCATCCTTCTCAAACTACGACTATCCTCTATCTACTAAATACTACTTAAATACTAAACAAGAAGTAAGCTATACATATACATTTTGTATTTTGTATTACATCTAAACGAGTTTCTCTCACTTGCAAATTATGATAATAATACTACATCATCATCATCATCATCATGGAACACCAGTTGTTTTCATTCTTTTCCTTTCAGGCTCCAACTTCCAACTCTGTTCTAACTTTGAACTTTGAAACAACAACAAAAACAACATAAAATAATACATGGATGCATGTGTATTATTGTGTATATATATATTATATATATATACATTTAGATGAAGAGAAACACACCACAAAAATATTTCCCATGTACAAAAGTAAAAAGTAAAAACAATGTAGACACTCACATTGCTTTGCGAGTGAGTAGTAGTGAGTAGTTAGTACTAAAAAAGTACATTCGACATTCGATACACTCAAAAAGTTGTTTCAAAATTATATCCATGTACCTGTAACCTGTATCCATAATATTCTCTTTGTATATATTTTATAGGTACTGCTCTGAATGAGATGGAGCAGGGGAAAAAATAGAGTTTTGAAAACGTTTTTAATAGAGATTTACTATTAAGTAACATGTTGTTGGCTCTTGATTGTTGCTTGTTGGTGATGATCCAAGGAGCCTTGTGGGGTTCAAGGCAAATTTGAAGAAACCAGACCAGACTAACCAGCAAAAAAATAAACAAATAAAATTTACATGTACCTATGTCTGTACTCTGTACATTTTGTACATTGTCCATACTTTATACGTTCGTCCATGATCCATGATGTTTTGATGTTAAACCCTAATGATGAGTTTTTTGTCCGATTAAAAAAGGAAAGGAACAAAGTTCTCACAGAGAATGATACCACTAGATTTTAAAGTAAATAAATGATATGATATGATAAGTATATATATATAG
>JAQGBI010000084.1:0-33715 GCA_034698325.1 Sminthurinus elegans | reverse complement strand
GAGAGAGAGAGAGAGAGAGAGAGTGGAAAGGAGTGAAAAATTATTATTATTTAAATAGACTAGTGAAAAACTACATGCTACATGTAGTTTCTCTTTTATTGTAGATAGACATAATTAACAAAAGCTAGATTCTAGTTTATTTTACACAGGAAGTATATTCATGCATTCTTTTATTGCATATAATGTGTGGGAAATGAACTCTGTTTCATACTTGGATTGGTTTTTATGTACTAGTTGGTGTCTTCCGCGTTCATGCATTTACGCAGGCTATGTTTTATAGACATTACACATGGTCTTTAAATACATGTTTCTGTTCAATGTGCAAAATTTTAGAAACTAATACATTCCAGTTATAGATGAGGAAAGGAAAAGTAAAATGTAAAAGATGAAATGATGTTTATGTATATATAATATAATTTGTGAGTGTGTGCGTATGTTGTAATCTATATAATATGCTAGACAAAACCAAAAAATATGTAGTAACTGTAAATAATAGAAGTCTCTGAAAAGGCTGGGGTGCATCTATGTATATAGGAGTAGAAAGAGAAAGGTTTACTGTTGTATAGCTTTGAATATATAGTTTTTATGCGTAATAGACTTGAATCTTGAATCTTGAACACGAAAAAGAGAAAGGGAAAGATAGTTTGATGATGTTGAATGAAGTCTAGGAATAGTGTGTAGGTTTACTTGAATATCATGAAAATCCTAGGAAGAGATAGAGAGGAAAAGAGGGAAGAGTTTATGTGATTTGCATACTCGTTCAGTTTATTTACAGTCATGACAAGTTCTCTCTAATTATGCAGATGGTCAGAACGGCTGATTCAAATGGAACGTCAGGATTCGAGGCTTCAAAGAAGATAACGTCGGAAAAGATTTTGAAGAGAAAACGTGAGGAAAATACACATGAAGAAGGAGAAGAAAAAGAGGAGGAAGGAAACCTGAAAATATTTAACACGAAGAAACATAATGAATGTAAAGATGGAACGAGTCAAGATTTTGGTGGTGAAGACTCTGATTCTGATTCTTCTCTACTTCCTTCTGGTCACAATAGTAATGCTATTATGAAACATCATGAAAGTGAAGACGGTGAAGATGAAGAAGAACGGGTTTCTACCAAATCCAACAAGAAAAGTAAAAAGAGAAGAAAAGCTCCTCGGAGTGAACGAGAAATACATCGAGAACATGTAAATAGTCCAAATTTCAAATAGTAGTAGAAAATATCAAATAATATCATCAGTTCCATTATTTTATGTGTAAAGTCATAAAATCTTTATGGAAATGGTTATATATATATAGCAATATTTGTACGAATGATGATGATTCCACAAAATATTCTCTTTATTAATGTATCATGTTTTATATTGTGTGTGTGCTCAGTGCAGTGTGCATTATTTTGTGTTTAAATGTTTTAAACATGTGGATATAATTTCCTTTATACCATAAGGTGAACCGACTTCGTAATGCCAATCGTCTGCATATTTTTGGTTCTGATATTCCGGATCCAATCGAAAATTTTGATGCCATTCCAAATCTTCAAAGTGAGCAAGGGCAAATATTAAGGAAAAACATGACGGAATGTGGATATAATGTACCGACTTCTGTTCAGATGCAAGGGATCCCGATACTTCTTCAAGTAAGTGTATTTCTTGAGTATATATATATAAATGCGTATTTGATATTTGATACTGTAATATATTATTATTTTTTCATAATGTTGCAGTGATAAAATATAAAATAATAGTATTCGTTTCCTCTCTCTTTCTCCGTTTCTCTCTCGCTCTCTAATGTTGCTGATCAGTACATACATAGAAATGTTTTTGTTCATCCTATATATCTAATAAAAAATAAAAGTATCTAATGTAGCAAATTTTATTATCACAAGGTATTTTTTTGTTTGACATTTATTTATTGAGGATATTTTATTTGCTCTTGTTCTTCATTTTTCTGTATAATTCATTTGTATTTCTGTCGGCTTTCCCTTGTTTTATGTGATGAAAGATGGAAACTGGAAGAGTTTTACGTTTTATGTGACGGGGAGCCTGTGTACTGTGTATATAGTGTGTGAACATATGAAATGTATATTATACATGTTTGTCTGTGTCTTGTTTATGATACTGTTTCTTTCTTGTTACATTCATTCTTTCGTTTATATCTGTCATGTCAGCATGTTGTACATTGCACTCTCTCTCTTTTTCTATTGCTCTGTTGTCTGATAAATGAATCTCTTAAAGGATGAGACGCTTAAAGTAAATCTGTTCATCTTATAAAATGACTTTCATTACATTCAACAACAGCAACAACAACTCCAAAAACAGCAAAAAGAAGAGTTTCTTCTTCGCCCTTTTCCTTTTCTCCACTTCTCTTTTCTCATTCAACTGATTATGTGGAAAAACCTTGGGGTTTTATCAAAGTGCTACATTAATATAAAGTGACGAGGAGACGAGTTGAGTGTTGATAAATGCTGTTGGACTCAAAATTATAATAAATTGATGGTACCAGTGCTTCAAACTTCAACTATATAAGAAAGAAAGGGAGAGAAAGAGATGGGGGGAGGGAGAGGAATAAGAAAGAGAATAAGAGTATGTAAAAAGAGTTGATTATAATGCTTTCATTAGGACAGAAACATGTTGTGTAGTGCACCTACGGGTAGTGGCAAGACGCTAGCCTTTCTTCTTCCTGTCATCCTGTCGCTGGAAAAGCCAATGAAGGATGTTGGATTCCGAGCACTCATTGTCGTACCTTCCTTGGAGTTGGCGAGCCAAATTTATAGGTAACAAGAAGATGTATTATGTATTATATTTATACATGTGTCATGTATGCATGATGTATCTTTAAGTTTACAACATTAGTTCTTTTGATAAATGTACAGCTAAAAGTTTGATGTGTATTCGTAAATAATAAGAATAAGAATAATAATAATAATAGTAATTCTTTGTATGTATACATGAGGTCCATTGAAAATGGAAGCATAAAAATATACACACATGTGTAATGTATATATATATATATATATTATATACAAGATTGTTGTAATAATAATGGAAAATGGAGGACTGATGAAACAAACTCGTTTCGTTTATAATTTGTTGAAAAGGAACTTGTATTGTATAACATGTGTATTGTATAACATGTGTATTTTCTTTTATCATGTACTCCTTTTTCTCCTTTCTTTTAACTTTTTTTTTTAGTTGTCTCTCACTCTCACGATTCCTTTATGTATTTTCTCCTTATTCTTTTTTCCTTTCCCCTCATTTGACTGTCTACTCCCTACTTTTTGTACCATTTTATACAAACTTGAAAAAGTCGAAATTCTATTGAGTGCTTTGGTTTGTGTTTGTCTGTCTGTTTGTCTACTTGGTTGTCTTCTTCTCTACATGATATTTTATTTTCATTGATCATATTAAGAGAATGCAAGAGACTTTGTGAGGGGACCGGCCTAAAAACCTTCATGATAGACAAACAAGACATTGCCAATGAAACATTCAAAAAGACGTCCAAAAGCGGTGAGTCAATTTATTTATTCAATTATCGTCTCTTTTGTTTGCACTAAAAATGTCTGTAGTTTTACGAATAGTTTTTGAAGAGAACAATCGTCGGTGAGTTCCCTGTCTATTTTGCCTGTCTCTTTGTGGAGGAAAAGTTTTGGATATGTTTTTTTATTAATAGTTTTCTCTCTCTTCTTGTTCTTCCTCTTTGCCTTCTTCTTACTCTTCTTTTAGATAGTTGTCATTGAGTTAGTTGAGTTTTCTTTCCTCCTTGTTCTTTTTCTTTGTGTAATATGTCGAATTTGTGTGTTTTTATTCGTAGATATTCTGATAACGACGCCAAATCGACTCATTCATCTCATCAAGCTGGAAGCAATCTCAGTAAAAAAGTAAGTTTTCAAAGAAAAAAAACGGACAGAAAGAAAACGAGTAATGATAATAATAATAATATAAAAACAATAGAAACTATTAGCTAGTATAAAGAACAAAGTACAAGGTATTTTCTGGATGAACATGATGTGTAGAGTACATACATGGGTCTACGCATCATATAACATATCCATAAAAAATAGCCTTGCAGTTTCTAGAGAAAAAATACATGAAAGGTTGAGGTTCATGATTCATCAATCATGTTTTTTTTTTTTTGTTTTTTTTTCCCGTGGTGGTTCTTTCTCCTTTTTACTTCAGCGTGGTTAAACTTGTGGTTGATGAGTGTGATAACCTATTTGACGGTGGATTTCGTGAACAGCTTGGATTTATCTATTCTGCCTGTGCCTCACCCGAGATCCAAAGAGCTTTTTTCAGTGCTACTTGTAACAATGTAGTAGAAGAATTCTGTAAAACACATTTGGATAATCTGATTATCTGTAATGTTGGATCCAAGTAAGTTTCAAGTTTTTTAAAAACACTTTATCTATATTAGTAGTATTAGAACATTTAAAATCTAGCACGGATTTGTCAATAGTAATCAGAATCATAATATTTTGTGTACATGGAGAAAGTGTGAAATTGTGTTCTCAAATTATGTGACATATGACTGAAAATGATCATACGATATATCTATTATTGTACATCATCAATAATTAAGATACTTTTCCATGATTTTCCATGTATGTAAAATGTAAATATTTATAGTCATACTAAATAATTAGTACTTGGTATTTGAAATTTGAACGTCAACTTGACTGATGATTGCTCTTTCTTTGTGTATACAGAAATGTTGCTGTCGACCTCGTCGAACAGGAATTAGTGTTTGTCGGTACAGAGTATGGAAAATTGGATGCTGTTCGTGAACTCATAAGCAAGGTTTGTTAAACATTTACTCACGTATATTTATTGTGTTTAGTCTATGCATAATGCTAAACATAATACAGCACACATGGGTATTAGTTATTGTACTGTGTGAAAGGGATGAGAAATGAGATAATAAAAAGGCAGGGTACTCATTCATGGAATTACTGGGAAAACCTCTATCTCTCTCTCTCTGTGTTTTTGTATTATAAATCGGATGGTTGATGTTTTGATGTTTGATGTATGTGTTATGGCTTATGTGTTTGATTACTGATTCTCTCGCTCCACATCAAATATTCATGTAAATGAATGCATTGAATGGGGAAGAGAAAGGCCATTCCGAGAATCATCCATGTCATTATCTCATATTGTATTTGTCTGTACTTTGTTTGTCTGTGTGTATGTTTGTGTTATGTAATACTTTTACTCGTGTGTGTGTATGATGTATGATGATTAGAGAATAGATTTTCTCCATTTGTTTAACACCTGTGTTCCTTGTTTACTTCTATATATACTTAACAAATAGCATTGTAATTTGTAATAGTTAGTTGAGGGGTGTGCTTTGATTTTTAATTAAATTAGTATACTTTGATGATTATTACTTCACAGGGAGTAGAACCACCCATACTTATTTTTGTCCAGGACAAGGAAAGAGCAGAACAATTATTCACGGAACTGGTAGATCAAGGTAAAATACACAGTATTCACAAAATATATTATAAAAATGAAAATTTTCATCAGGGATCAGGGAGATTTTATTTTTGAGTTTTGAGCGACACTGAGTTACTCTAATATAAATTTTATAGAAACAAAGTAAATCTGAATATAAAGTAAGAAAGCATCATGTGTAAAAAAAGAGAGTTGTTTGCGAAGAAATTTTTTTTTTCTTATTCACGCTTGAATCATAAAAATGATATGATAATATGAGTATAATATGCTTTAGATTGATGGATTACGTTGAGGTTAAATTTGAAGTTCGATATTGATATATTCCAGGTCTCAAAGTACAAGTGATACATGGTGGAAAAACAAAAGGTCAGCGAGAGGTTATCGTGGAATCATTTCGCTTAGGAAAAATTTGGATTCTCATCTGTACTACTTTGTTATCTCGAGGTGTTGACTTTCCTGCAGTAAAAGTTGTTATAAACTATGACCTCCCACAATCTCCTACTGAATATATTCATTCTATTGGACGTACTGGTAGAGCTGGACGAACAGGGCGTGCTGTGACTTTCTTCACTGAGGATGACAAGGATAATTTACGGACGTATGTACTTATTTTCTACAATGTTTCTTTCTTCTACATAATATAAATTCTAAAAAACTACTGACTATGAGAAACAAAAATGTGAATAAAATTATAGTAATTTATTTTTTTATACTTTATATTTTTATGCATTTTAGAATTGCTCAAGTTCTAGAGAATTCTGGGTTTCCAATTCCACCATATATTCGTAGTCTACCCAAATTGCGGAAGGATAAAACAAAGAAAAAGAAATTTCAAGTACCTAAAAGAGGGAGAATTTCAAGAAAATCTAAATATGATATTGATAAAAAAAAGAAACGTCTCCTCCTAATACGACAATCAAAAGACAAGTTTGACAAGGAGAAAACAAATAAAGATCAGAAGAGTACAGAAAAAAGGACGGAGAATGAGAAGAACAAGAAGAAAAGGATGGAAGGAACTGATGATGTTCAAGTAGTTTCTTCAGTCAAAGTCAAAAGAAAAAGTAGTAAAGAAATAGGAGACGGAAAGTTCCAAAGTAAAGGAAAGAAGAAAAATAACAACTACTCCCCAACTTCATCACCATCATTATCATCAAAAAAAGATGACGGAGCGAGAGCCGCTTCACGTTCTCCTAATTGGAAAGCTAAAAATAATGTTAAGAAAATGACGATGACGATGAAAAAGAAGAAAAAGAAGATTCTCTAACCCTTAAAAAAAACCATTTACCATATTGTTTGAAAGTCCTCCTCATCGTGATCTCTGAATACTGAATACATATAATAATATAGTTGTATAATATAATATATTATGTACATATATTTTATTATATTTTACACATTTTTTTTCTTCCAAAGACATGCAGAATAAATAAACTTCTTTGAGAACTGATTCAATTAGTGAGCGAGGGAGATTTTTTTTTTTTTTAAATGTTTGTACCCTGTTACTACTACTACTACTTGTGCTTTGCTTGTGTTCCATCTTTCTTCTTGTTTTAAATATGAATAGTGAATGTGCATCTGAATAAATTTACAAATATATTTTTTCCATAAATATTGTTTGCTGTTCCATATCCAATACTTTCTATTCAATATCTAATATATATATATGTAAATATGATCATGATGAAGGATGAAAGAATGCTTAATAATGCACAGTAATAGACAAGGCAAGCGTGCTATTTTTGAGTACACAACGATTGAGTAAACATTTATAAAATGGAACGTGTGTCAGGGTTCATATATAAAAGACCGAGGGCAAAAAAGGCAGAAAAAATAGAGAAAAAGTATGCGTAAATCTGCCAAAGAATTCTATGCATACAGATTACAGATAGATTGAGATTGAGAAGCTATATTCTGCTTTGACTCATCTGAACAAACTCATACCTAGAGTTGGATTTTGTATTTCTTTTGCATTTTCTTTAGCTTTAGTTCTTCGTCTTGCTCTTCTACTTGGTCCTCTGACTCTCGACCATTCAACTTGAGAAGGAAGAAAAGAGATAGAAAACCTTTATGTATTTAGACTTCCGCAGCAGTCATGAGATTAGGATGAGTGGGAGTGTAGATAGATGTAGGTAGAGATGGGATAGAGAGAGGGAGAAAGGAAGGGCACAAGAAACTTTCTCTTAACTTCTCTCATAAATATCAAGCATAAAAAGATACATTTTACTCACGGTTTTCATATCGGATGTGAATTACTCTTACTTTCTTCATCTCCTCTCTCTTTCTCTCTACCTCGCCAGGCACAGACTTAAAAACGGCTTTTCGTAGCAGTAATAACACTGTATATTCACCGGCACCGTAGCAATGAAAATGTATATGAAATTATAATTTCACCATAAAGTACGAGAGGATCGAGAATAGGTTTATAATATTTAACTTACACCGTCTCATCAACTTTAGTATATTACTTACTTACTTTCCCTATACTACTATCTATATATTATATGTATAGAGTATAGAGTGTGTGGAGTCTGGATTCCAGAATCTTTCGTCTAGAGTATGGAGTATGGGGTTAGTCATTAGAAGGAGCGGAAGTGAAACAAGTTTCTCTCTCAAAATCTTGAACTATGCGAGCATTCCATAGATACATATATCTGTATATTATCAAAATTAAAATACATACCATATGTCATATACTTTGTACAGAGGAAAAATATTATACGATTATAACTTATAACTTACATCTTACATCCAAAGATTTTGAAAAGGCGCAGCTTTTCATTAGATGATAAAAAAATCTTGGTTTTGGTTTGTGCGGTTAGATTTTTTTCCCATGAAAAGATGCTGCTGCATCTTCGTTTCTCTCTCTAAAGTTGCAATACATGTGTTGTGTATCTGTCTGTGTATTTTTTTTAAATCCTTCTTGATTCTTGATTCTGATCTCAATATATTTCCCCTTTGAGCTGTACATTGTACACTTGAACTGTATTACCAGTTTCTGGATCCTAGAATATGAAGTCTGGACTTGTACATGGAAAAAAAAGTTAGAAAAAGGAAGAAAGCTCAGGAAGCAGCAAGACTTTAGATTCTAGCATTAAAAAAAGTTGAGTAAAGTTATTTAGAATTAAGAAACGATACAAAATAGGGTAAAGGATATAAGATGATGCATGATTCATGAAAGTCCATATATACATATATACGTTAGATGTTTCTTAGAAAATGGGAGTAGAAGAAGTGACACTGACGACTGAAGACTGAAGACGCAAACATTTGATTTGTGGCATTTACAGAGAATGAAATGAAAAATCTCTTGTGTACACAAGAACATATACATTATACATGTTACATGTGTATACATTATACAATATACGCGTGGAGTGTGGACATTTCTGACAGTTAATTAATTAGTAAAAAGATGGAGAGAAAGTAAGTCGAAGAAAAATCGATCGACTTTCCCTTCCTGTAGACAAGAATATCATTTCAACTTTTCAAAAACAAGGCCAAAAAAACATATCCCATATCACCCTCTCTCTCTCCCCTACTTTAAATACGTCGTCATCCGTTATCGTGTTTTAAACAAAAAATGTGGCGAAACTCAAAAACTTAAAAAGCAAAATGTTTTTCTCAACTTTGCCATGTCATGTCATGTCTAGATTTAACATTTAAATGAATCTTGTGAAATTAACCCATGTTTTAGAATTTTTTAAACAATTTACTTAAAAATAGATAGTCACAAAAACTCAGCAAAAGCTTAAGCTGAAGTGTTTTCCTTTACCAAATTCTACTTTCTTTTTGTTTTCATTTTTCATGATTGTCATTTTTGGGTCTCGAAAAAAATGTACAACAGAATTTACAAGTATTTATACATGTATAATGTTATCAATTGTAAGGCTCATGTCTCAGATAAACCGCTGAAATCAAAGAAAAAAACATGAGTTACATGAGCTTTGTCTTTCCTCTTAGTAGTTGTCGTAGTCGTAAGTTGTAAGGAATATTTATGACTGCGGAAATTCCTCATGCTTATTTTACGCCTTATATCCAATAAAATGAACAAAAATAATATAATTTGCTGTGGAGGATTCTTGAATTCCCCACTATACGGGATACGGATTACAGAATCTAATCTACATTCCGTTCTCCAGATCATACAAAGTTCATGGAGCAAAATTATCCATGCTATAACAAGAGCTCTTTTAAGTTTGTGTACGAAAAGACTTTCATATAATTTTGAATAGAAAATGTTGCTGAGTATTGAGTGTTGACGTTGGCATATTGAATTTCATCTAATTGACTCGAGTCTCGAGTCTCGAGTGGTTTATATATATTTTACATCGTGTTGCATACATGTACATATATATTACAGAGTTCAGTGGTTTTGTTAAGAGTTGAGAATTGAGAGGAAAAAATGTTCAAAACTCATTAATTTCTTGTGTGATGATGATGATGTTCCGTGAAGCTTTTTTTTCATCAAAAGTCTTTTGAGATGTGAAAAACAATGCGGGCGGGATGAAAAGGGAAAAGGAGGCAATGGAGAATGCTCAAAAAGCTTTTGAATTTATTCTTATATACATGCATACAGCAAAGTATACACATTACACATCTTCTAAATTCTATATATTAGATATACATTTATATCAGTCATATAATCCTAGTGGTAGACACAAATACAGATGATTCACTTTTCCCTCATTTTCTCTCTTTACTTTGGAAAATTTAAGTGAAACATCGATGATGATGCCGATATCGACACAGGATATTCTTCAACAATGCATCTCATCCTATTTCATTTCAACTCAACCCGGCTCAA
Source organism: Sminthurinus elegans (assembly GCA_034698325.1). Taxonomy (NCBI): domain Eukaryota; kingdom Metazoa; phylum Arthropoda; class Collembola; order Symphypleona; family Katiannidae; genus Sminthurinus; species Sminthurinus elegans. The sequence goes on along the minus strand of JAQGBI010000084.1, from coordinate 23,467 downwards.
ATACGATGCATGGATTCTATAGGTTATAGACTACAGACCCCACACATATAGAATATAGGCAGTCTTCGGCCGTGAAGAATATTTGGAGAATAAAACACTCATTTCTCCACACATTTACATTGATGAAGACTTAAGAACAAGTTACCCATACTTAATATCTACATATGTACACTAAGTACTCCCCGTTTTGTTCTATTCCACTAGAACAAGTTTTGCTGTACATTACCTGAAATTATAACTGTGTATGCATGTAATATACAATGTATAATATGATATAATGTAACACTATATATTATGGGAGAAAAGGAGTGAGGAATTTAATATGGGAATCAGAGAGCATGTTTCTTTCTGTTCTTTATTACACTTTTCCTTTTTCCTCTTTCCTCGTGATATGATATAATGTATATATATGAAATGATGTATGATCGTCATATGATATGATATCTTGAGTCTTGAGGAGTGCCGATCAAAGATGAGGTCATATTTGAATGAACTCTGAATCTCTGAATCTTCCAACTACAAACTACAAACGAGGAACGAAGTACAAGCTAGGCCCAACCATGTCATGATATGGTTCAAGAATTAAGAAGGAAAGAGAGTGAGACAGAGAGAGGGAGGGAAAGTAGCAGAGGAGGAACTGAGGAAGAGTGAAAGTGAGGTTTTAGTAGTAGCAAAGTATGATAGACACTCTTAATTCCATCGTATAATAATATAATCTCATGGTTGTCTATGTATATTTTCTCATGCATGAACTTAACCCCATAATATTAATATGATAGAAGAGCCTCTCGGTGTGTGTGTGTGTAGTGTATATTGTATACATTTTACAGTACGCACAAGTAGTTGTACGCATCCTGCTCAAGTTTATGTGTGCGGATGTGTATTTGTAATTTGTATAGTTTATACATACGCGCGTGTGTGTGTCGAGTATCTTTGTATGTAATCTAATCGTGAAGTAAGTATTGCCTTGGATACTCCTTCTCTTCATCTCCTACTACATGGAGGAGAGATGCTTAATAAGTTGCTCTTCTGCTTCTTCTTGATCTTCATCATCATGATCTGCGGGTTAGCTAGGTAAAACTAACGAAAGTCTCAAAGTATGAGAGAACAGGAGAGAAAGAGTAAGAGAGAGAGAGTATCCACGAGTTGATTTAATAAGATATATATTTTAGTAGATTAGGGAAGAGGGAGAGAGAGAGAGGGAAAGAGTTGTTAGTTTGTGTTATTAGCCACAGGAGTTAGAGTTAGAGTTAGAAACTAGTTTGTGAATGTATGTGTAGCATGTAGTAGTAAAAGATATTCTACGAGTCTCAGAACTCAGACTCTTCTTGCTTTTCTACTTGACTCTGTGTAGCATGAAGTGTGTAGTTGTCTATGATTAGTGCACAATGAGTATCTTGTATCTGTACGTATACAGTATACATGTATAAGTAAACATAAGTGAAAGAGCTAGTATAGTTATTTTTGTATAGGAACATAAGAATATATCATGGGACGTTCTACGGATGGATATGGATATGGATATGGACCAAAAGAAAGAAAAGGATGTAGAAGCATGTGAAAAAGACATGTGCTTTCTCCTTCTTTTCCATACCTTCAATCCACTGTTCCGTAATGGCAAATGAGGACAACTAATACCAACAATTCATTCTATCTGATCTTGGTGCTATAAACTCGACATTCTCTTCTCTCTTCTATCTTCATTCTACATTCTACACTCTGCACTTTGAGCTCTGAACTCTGAACTCTCCTTTCATCATCTATTTAAACTTTTCAAGTAACTAAAAGAGAATCATGGCTTTGGAGAATGTACATGGATAAAGCTTCCATATTCTGTATTCTCTTTGGTGTCCATTTGTGAATTGAGTAGAAAAGAGAAAAGGTGAAGAAAAAACTAACAACTTTAGCAGAAAAAGAAGGCTAACATCCATCCATCTGTAAGAATTAACAAGTAACGAATCAGCATCAACATCCGACAAGTAGACAAATATAACTGGCTCCAGATCCAAGTTCCAGATCCGAGATCCGGTTCCAGTTCCAGTCTGAGCTTCAGTCTCAGTTCCGGTCACATTGTCCATTGTACAACAAACAACAAACAAGCACATGGAAATATAAACAGAAATACAAAATACAAAAGGATGGAAGGAAGGAAAGGAGGCTTGGGTGAATGTTCAACTTTTTCATGTTCCATGTTCAATGCAATCAAACGTGACACAATACAATTAAACGCTGTGTATGTGGTGTATGGTGTACGGAGTATGGAAACTCACTCAACCAGTGTATTATGTCATTGAATTTCTTTCCCTCACTCTCACTCTCCATCACTCTCCATCCTCTCATCACTTGACTGAATCTGAATCTTTAGCTCAATTCTCTAGCCAACTCCAATTCAATACTCAATATTGAAAAGCATGATTCCCTTTCTCCACTTTTTCTCTTTCTTCCATGCTCAACTTTATACATATATATTATATATACTTTCAGACAATGAGGTAGGTTTGTGTAATGTTTTCTGGCCCGTACAGGAATTGTACAATGTGTATTGTACAGAACAGTGGAATAAATACAATACGTTCAGTTTTCGGTTCATTGTACAATGTACATTGTACATTTGGTTGTATGCATGTTTTTATTTATAAACTCATACAACCTATACAACCCGTCTCTTCTTTTTTACTTTCTTTTTCTATAGATATAGCTACAAAGTTGTTGAATTTCCGTAAACCTAGGAATTCTTCTTCTTTCTTTCTTTCTTTCTTTTTTTATTTCTTGATGTGTTCTCTCTTAGAACATTTCTCCTTTCTAGAAATGTGTACTGTACTGTACTGTATTTTTGAGCACTGTTGCTTTATTTTCTTTTTCTAGTTTTTTTTGTTGTTGTCCTTTTTTTTTCTCATGTATGCATAGTACATAGTACATAGATTACATGTATTGTACACTGTACACTGTACACTGTACACGATACAATACAGAACAAAGTATAAGTACGTTGTACGTACTACCGTTGTTACGTAATGGCCACTGTTATTATTGTTATTATTATTATTATTTTCTATTGAAACCCAGAGGATATTTCTCCAATTCTATAGCCTCAAACATTCTTTATACGGACTAATACACAACAGAGGAGATGATATGAGAACAACCAACCAGTGGTCTGTACATTGAACACTAAAGCCTGTAGATTGTGGACTGTAGATTCTAGATTGTGCCCAATGCTGAGTACTATTCATACCATATAACGATAGCTGTGGGTGGTTTATACAGCTGTTTAAATAAACTTTGAGGCATGTAAATAGTGAAGAACATTGTAATATGTCTACGTCTTTCTTCGCCTTTCTCTCCCTCTCCCTCGCTCTACTTTTACTTTCTACATTCTACTTTTACATTTTCTCAACAAGTCTGAACATTTTTATTTCAATTTGAACATTACACGTTCAAGTTGAACGTTGAATGTTGAGTCCTGTATGGTGTATGCTCCCATGTTGAATGTTGAACACGGCATTCAAACATGTTGAAAGAATGTTGTTCCAACATATTTGCTGTTTCTAGAGATTTCTACAACTATTACATGTAATTTTGCATGTATTTTTCAGTTTTAGCAATTAATGGGAAACTTTTAGGGAAAAAGGTTGAGAGTAGAAAGTAGAAAGTTGGACGAGGATTGCATAATCAAAATATAACAACAACAGCAGCATACTCAAAATAACTGTGTGTCTATGCAAATGAACGGATTCACTTCACTCCATTGTGTGCATGCACGCTGTACATTGTACATGAATTTTAGTTTGGGTGGTACATGATTTCACAATAACTCTGCACCACATAATATTTTGGTTCATAGTACTAGTTTTATAGTTTTCATTTTCCATACTACATGGCTTTTACATGTAGTTTATTCTAAACCTCTTGTGGATTTTCATATTGATAGTTTATTTACTGTTAACATACATACAGACATATGTAGATTTCTCTATTCATCGCAAAAGTACTAATAGATATTACACTCCATTTTATTCAAAGAACATGTTATATATGAACAGAATTCACCATGTAAGATAAATTTTGTACAATTTACACTGTACACTATGTGTATGTATTCATTCTTCATCCATTCATCTTTTATTCTGTACAATAAAAGATTTAATAATCATACATAATAATAATAATAATAGTAATATTGCCTAACAAGTCGCAATACTATTATTTATTATCTACATGCAAGTATAGACATGAAGAAGGAGGAGAAGAAGAAGAAGAGAATGTACTCGTGGTTCATTAGATCTCAAACTCTCAAGTAATAACAAGGTTTGGGTCGGGGAACAAGTGCAAGAGCAAGACGAACTCCTGACTAAAATTTGAGGGAGTGAGTAAATGTTCAATGTTCACATGTTAATAATATCTAATATCTATACATCCTGCAATCAACAACTTACATCCGATGTGTGTTGTACACATTGTACATTGAATGCTGTGTGTTGTATTTGGTTCATGTCTCTGCATGAATGTACAATGGACAATCTACAATCTACAAGCATTGACTTTGCATCAGTTGAGCATTGTACATTGCTGTTGCTGTTGCCATTGTCAAGTAAATGGAGAAGTGGAAGTAGAAGCATAGTCATTCAGTGAACTGGATCTGGATTGTGAATTCCGATGACTTTATTATTAAATTTCTGTTGGTTCCAGTCTAATGTGCTGGTAAATAAGCGTAGAGGAGTGAAGAGAAGAAAGGCGAGAGAGAGAGAGAGAGAGAGAGAGAAAGAGAAAGAGAAAGAGAGAGAGTCGTGTAAATAATATTGCTTCGATTGAATGAATGAGCACAGCAAAGTGTGGTTTCGCAATTCAATTGTGTCTTGTGTGCTCCTGAGTTGTCTATGGATGAGTGCTAGTGCGAGTGTGTGTGTGAGCATTGTGCATGTCTGCCTTTACGACGTGAGAGAGAAAGTGAGTGTTATGTACTATGTAATATGTAATCTCTGGCTTGCTTTTAGCTTTCAGTACAGAAGAAGACCAAAACCTACCTCCAAATCTGAATTTGAATCCGAATCCGAATATGAAAAGGCCGGACAGGATAAGAGAAGCACGTTCAATTCAATTCATTCTACTTTAATATGCGCCTACATGTATGTATACAGTACAGTATGAAGTGTACTGTACATAAATTTGCATTACACATTTTCTGTATGGATGTGCGAGGATTTGATATAGTGCCGGAGGCTTCAAAAGCAAAAACAAATTTCATTCTATCCTCTAATAAATTGTGTTGAGGAGCATTATCTATACTTTATTTCATCTACACATTACACATGGACTACGCATGTATTGTAGTGCTATATATTTTGGTTATATTATCTTGACACGTACATATGTATTTTTATTAAACAACTACGCCACATCAACAACGGAATAAATCTTTTCTATTCTATTCTTTTCTTTTTCATGTACAGATTTAATATTTTTATTGTACTTATTTTATCCAAATTAATTTGACGTCATTTTCAAAGCCTGAAATGACACTCATCTCAACTTTCAACACATTGAATTTTCCGTTGGTAAATATTATTTTTGCTTATACATGCATACATTTGTAAAATGAGCAAAGCAGCAAATTTGTAAAATTAAATTTTAATTTCTTCAAGTTTTTCATTGGAAGTAGAATGATAAAGTACATTATTAGCAACTGGCTTTGTGTTATTTTGGTTTTACTAGCATGCTATAATAATATGAAAAATAATAATATGAAAAACAGAAAACCTATGGGTTTAATTTTAATACAAAAGATGCGACTTGTTGATACTTTTTCTGATTATCTTTGAAACCCCAGATAATCACACATGAGGTGTGTCCAATTCCAGTAGAGATAAAGATTATCGCCCATATGCCCCCTAAAAGTATAAAAGATCAAAGAGAGTTTAGATTTCGTAGTTGAGGAAATGATAACACAGTTTGAATGATAATTGGTGGCTATGTTCTGGATTCGGGTTAAAATATAAAAATTTCAAAGGCCATTAGTAAGTATCACACCATTATCCTGATTTCACTAGTTTGCATCGGGTCACATGGATTGACACCTGATCTCTCTCTCTCTCTGTATATCGTATATAATGACGGATATCTAACGGCTAATTAGAAATTATGTTGCCATGTGAATTTAATCCAGACTGATACTGAGCTTGGAATAGGGCATAAGAAAAGCTGTCACGCGTGTATGTGCCTCACATGTAAATACTGCTGATTTCTGATATTCCGGAATAAACGTAAAATGTAAAATTCTTTGTACATCCATTCGAAAATCTAGACTTTCACATGTATTACAAGATTGAATTTTTATACTTGGAATTTATTCCTTTGATGATATCAGATAATAGATACTAGGATGACTCAAATGTGCAAATAATGATGACACATCTACAATCAAAAGACGTAGTGCGTAGTAAATTTCTCCATGTTTAAATTTATTTCAATAAAGTTTGAATATATATTTTCTCGGCTCGTCAAATTTCTTTATGGTCCTATTTAATTATCTCTCATCTTTGCTTACTTTTTTTTCACTGCTCTTTTCTCAAAGTTGCCCAAGTCGATATCGATATTTTAGGTACACTTAATATTTTTACCACAACTCGTAACTGTGACTACAATAATACATCATGTGTGGCTATGAATATTTTGATGGGATGTTTCCTACAAGTTTTGATAAATGGAGCAAGAACAGGGAAAAATAGCTCGAGTCAAATTAAATCAGTTGCAAGTTGTAAATTGCTAGTCAGTATACATTAGACACTATACAGTGTACTTTACTTTGTTTGCTGGCACACATGGATAAACAAGTTTGAAATCCAAGTCCAAATGCAAATATCTTTCCTACTTTTTTTAGTTGAGCATTGAGAGTATGAAGCATAAATAACAAGATGAAAATGTAGAGAAGTAAGTGATGACTTGTTCGCAGTATTTATAGCATCATGTGATTGTTGAGAGTTAAGGTGGACGTGGAGAATGGAGAGACAAAAGACAAAAGAAAGTACGTACACATGAGCTTACATCTTTTGTCTTTTAAGCATGTACACATGTGAGGTATTAGTTTGAAGACAGGATACACAACTCTGATCAAGGTTCTTTTTTATTCTTATTCCTATTTTCTTGGGCTGGATTGGTTGGTGGGATGCCGGATTTTGGATTTCGGATGGTTGGCACCATCCACCAGCCACCAGACTCAAGACAAAAGAAGAAGCAAAAGTTTGCAAAGTCCGATTTTAGGAGAATAAAGTAGGTAGTTTAGGTGATTTGCTCACAGTATACTTATACTCAAAAAGAAAGAAAGGAAGAAACCAAGTTGTTGTAGTTGTAGCTTTAGTTGTATGGCTGTTCAAGAGGAGTGAGAGAGTTAAGTTGCAGTTCAGTTGGAACACTCGTAACTCGTAATGTAGAGAGAGAGAGAGAGAGAGAGAGGGAAGATGTGTGTATTTGTGTACTCATAGCACTTAGGAAAAGAGACATAACTACAAAACTTGCGTTTATTCTCTCATAAGAGATGTGCTAACATATAAATGTATGTACTATGTAGTACATGGAGCGAAAGAATATACATGTATAAGGTGTAACATCTATCTATCTGTATGCATAAAAGTTGTGTCAGTATTTTACTGTGTGGGGCGGGTGGGTACATCTTCAATCTTCAAGTACGATAGGAAAAAAAGTATAAAAAAGTACCACGTAAAAGTAAAAGTAGGAATGCTGTGAATATAGTGAATAGTGAATGGTGAATAGTGAGTACACAAGTACCATACACTAAGACAAGTGACACGACTTTGCACTTTCCAAGAAAAATCTTTATTCTCCCATCTTTATTTGCCGAAGGTTTCTCAAGCGTTAAGATTTTCTTTTTCACTCGTCCTCTTTTGAAGAGATTTCTTGCATTAGTTTCATGGGAAAACTCTGTACACTGTATGCTGTACGCTTTACTCTGCACCTATGTCTACCGTCTACTGACGCGACTACCTTATACAAAAAAAGAGCATGTACATTGTAAAATGTACACGTGTGGATATGGATATTGGACGGATCTTAGATGAACTATGTCTATCTACTATCTGCTATCTATCTAAAAACTAAATAGTGCTTGTACTAGTGAATTTATACATGTGTGTATGTGTCTATGTACAGTATGCACTTTCCCGTCTTGTCTTTTTCAAAATACATGTACTCTACTCTTTGGCTCTGGCTCTCTGGTTTAACTCTTGCTCTTGCTGCTTATTCCTTTTCAAGGCTGTGCATTTATTTATTTACAGGCTCTTTAGTACAAAAAATCTCTTGGTCTTATAACTTAACTCACCATGTCCTCACTCCTCACTTCTTACTCATGGCTTCTCTTCTCTCGTCCATCCATCCATCCATTCAACCATATGTCAGCTTTAATGCACCTCTCATCACAACTTATAGAAGCACACTGTATATTGTATGAACTATTGGCTGTAGATATACCAATGTGTATAGTGTATAGCAATGTATAGAAACGTAGAAAGTATTTTGGACGATGGAGAAAACTAGGTGAAAGTCAAGAACACCTGTCTACACTTTAACATTGTGTAGTGCAAGTTGTTCACTTTGCACTGTACGCTGTACACTGTACATGTGTACAGATAATACATCTGGGCCATCAATAATCCAATACAATCTGTACATTGTACATCTATACAAACTACAAACTACACTATGTCGTAGTCACTTACTTTTTAGTCCCTTCCCAGGTTCATTCTGTATCCTGGATTCCGATCCCGATTCCGATTACAATTAAGTCAACCGGAAGGTGAAATGAGGTGATCATTCACTTAACTTTCTTTGTAAAAACAACGTACAAGTATCGGGTACGGCGCGTACCTAGTAGTAGGCTGTCTGCTATCTCTAGCATTATATACTTAAATAAAGTTAAAAATCCTTACTTTGTGACGATTTTGAATCTCCTTAAATGCACCAATGACGGAAGCGAAGCTGACTAGAAAAATACATCATCATGCCTGTCCATAATATTAGAACTATTAGCATGTACTTCAAACGAGTTCTTAAAACTTTTCCGCTATAGTTTATAATTTGCCCGCTAGATGGTGCACTCACGAATTCCTAGTTTTTTCCGCTAGATGGCCAGTGTAGTTGTCGACAGGAAGGGTACTCAATGGGTACAGACACAAGTAAAACAATACTCAATACTCAGTTTCGCTTCCTAAAAAAGGTTTGAGGAAAGGATACAAAGTAGCGCCAACTTTAAAGTTGAGTTGGAGTAGAAGAGGAAAATAACAGTATAGTTAATCTGAGCATTTTGAGTGTACAATGTAAACAGTCAGTAGTCAATACATACATTGTACACTGTGTAGTTTATCCTTTTACAGATAAAAAACAATAAATGGAAAACTGGAGAAGCTGTACTTTAAAAGTGTTTCCTTGTCACTTTATTCTTATTGGAAATATGAAAAACCATTGTGTACATATTGTACATTTTGTATTGTGCTCTATCTACTATTAAATTTTCAGACTTATTCGACTTGTAAAAGAACCAAGATTCAATAAGAATGTAATATTATTTATTGTGTGGTCTGTACATTGTACATTTCGTTTCCACATGAAGAAGAGAAAGAAATTGATGTAGCTGTGAATCTGATGAGGCGTAGAAAGGTCAAAAAATCCCCATTTCAATTTTTCACTTTACTCGTCTTGCTCTTTCTCTTTCTTTCATTCCTCCTATCTCCTTCCATCTCCCACCTCGCGCCTTTTCATTTCTTCAATTTTTCTTTAGTGAGTTCCAACCAACCAACCACGAAGAATCAAATAGAATATAATACAGAACACAGAATAGAGAATCCAATCCAATCGAATAGAATAGAATCGAAGGGGACAATCCAAATAAAAATCTACCAGAATCCGCAATAACTTTATCCTCTTCTCATTTTTACCCTATTCCTGATTCCCTCTTTTCCATTCAACAGTGCTTCTTAACTTATTGATAGTCATTGTATTAAAAATCATATAAAAATAGTCACAGAGCTACCACAATCCATACAATAAATACAGTATACAATACAACTCAATATAATACAGAGGGATTTGGTGACTACAGAAAATGGATAAGAATTTTAAGGGAAAAATCTCTGGCTCTGGCTTTGGATTCTTCATACTTTATCCTTCATCTTTAAATCTTTTGTATCAAAACGGTGGTTACTTTGTATACATTTTACCTAGTACATTTTACAATAAAGTTAGCATGCATAAAATGTAGAATGTGGAATGTAGAATGTAGATTTAAGACGGGGGTACAAATGCAAGGAGGAAGAAACTCTTAAATAAAAAAAAAGTCACTTTTTTATATCTCATACTTTAAACTTTAGCTTTGGTTGCACATTTTGCACCAAACTTTACAACCATACAAGTATACAGATGTACATTGTACATGTTGAGAATAGAGACGTGATACTTTGCTGTAAAAATCTTTGTCGTTTTCCTCTCTTTGTGTGTGACAAAAGTGACACAGCCTCCGTAAACAGTTAATAGTGAAGAGTGAACAGTCTCCCGTCTTCTGTCAACTGTCAACAGTAAACAGTGAGAAGTAAAGAGTCAAAGATTGAAAAAGTATGGAAGAAAAATAAAGTAGCTGCACGCTCTACGCTTTCAGCTAAAGTCTATGCAAAGTATGTATATGTACAATGTACAAACATGGGGAAATAGTTTAGTGTGAAGGATATCCAGAATCCAGATATCAGGATGTGGATCAAGATGAGGATCGGAATAGGGATCTTGATATGTTCAATGTTGTCTTCCCAGCTTATAGAACTAAGAATCCAAAAATCCAGGAATGTCTTTTTTTAGGGAGGGAGAAAAAAGGAGCATGTAGAATGTAGATGGTAGATCAATGCAGCGAGAAGCTTTGTGCTTTTTTCTTTATGCACAAAATATTGGCTTGGTTTGGTTTGGCTTGGATAGGTTCTTGGTTCTTGGGTTTGAAGAGTTTTGGGACTGGAGACTGGTAACGTTTCACCGGTGATAGAGAGAAATGTTGAGTTGAGTTGTGTTGAGTTGTGTTGAGTTGAGTGGAGTTGATATGAGAGGAGAGGAGGTTGAAAGGAAGATGGAGATGGAGATGATGGAATAAGACGCATTTCATCTGTATGCACAATGTACATTGTACATCATGCACCTAGAACTTTTAACGTAGATAGATAGATGACTATATGCAGATGGATTGAGTTTGGTGGTTGGTTAATATACAATATACATTGCGAGAGGTGTAGAATGTAGAATGTTGAGTTTACATCACTTTCACCATTACAGCTCAGGTTTCATGTTCCATACTCCAAAAGCAACGTGTGAGTAAACTAGTCTGTATACTGTATACTCTACTAAGACAAAGTGAAAAAGAGAAAGGAAAACTACCAAGCCTTTATATCCATACTCAATATCCAAGTACAACTCTGGAAAAGGGATGGAAAAAATTCAAAACTAAAAACAAGTACAGAATACAGGACCATGTGAGTATTCATATGAGAGGGAAAGAGAAAAGTTGTATTTGTATTGTGTGTTGCTCCCAGCTCACATGTAAAGTGCAGAGTAATGTGATGCACATTATAGTAATGCATAGAACAGCACATGAAATGATATACACTCACACGAGACGATATTGTATTCGTCATGTAATGTATTCATCAAGGAAGAGGGAACAAAAGTGGAGAGAGATACGTATACGTATTCCGAGAAAAAAAGAACGAACGGCCCTGGTGACGTCCCACGGGATATGCAAAGGAAGAGAGTAGAATATATATAGGATGCTGGATGTAAGATATTGGCTAGAGAAAAGAGGATAGCAATATCTACTGAAAAACAGAAAGAAAGATGTGGAGAAAGATCCACTTCTTCATTTTCACATACTCTCATCCTCTGTTTTTGTTCGCCCTTCTCCTTCTTTTTCTCATTCTTCTTCTTCTTCTTCTATTTCCTACTGTCTACTTTATTCTTGTTCTTGTTCATCCTCCTTTCTTTTCTTTTCCCATTCATTCATTCATTCATCCATTCACATGTAATAGAAGGAAAGTGAGAAGCATCTTTTTTCCTGACTAAATTTAATAATACCAACATTTTTCTCGGCTAAAACATTCTTGTGGGTTTTTGCCCAGAATCTTGAATCTAGAGTCTAGAATCTAGAATTTAGCTACACTCAGATGAGGCAGAGAACCAGACACAGAAAAGGGGACTTTCTCTAGCTCAGTTCAGTTGGGTTCTCCTTCTCCTTGTCCACACATGTATATATGTACTCGCTGAAAAACAGCGTAGCTACAATGTCAGTTTCTCTTCAAGTCCACTTACCCATTCTCAATCTACATTAGAATATAGAATATAAAGACAAACCAAACCAAACCCAACCATCAGCAGCCTTCTTGCAACTTTCAACTTCCACAGATGCGAATATCCGCTAGAAAACCCAAACTTAACTTTTTGTTCCGCACACTGCATTCCACTGCACTGCATCCATCCAGACTAACTCCAAGCAAGTCCAAGTCCAAGTCTAGCTCCAAGTCTAGAACCGATCTCATTCCCATTAAACATACGAGACAAAAGAAAGGAAGGAAGGAAGAAAGGAGGACGAAAGAAAAGCGGAGGAAAGAAACGAGAGGAAACGAAAGGAAGGATAGAAACAATTTTACGATGCCAGTCCAATCATTCTAATGCAGTCGGATTTGATCAACCATCATCACCATATCTACAATCTACAATATACATGTATTCTGCCCAAGTTTTACGCTGTAGACAGAAACTCTGACTATCCAGTCAAGTGAAAAGAGATCTCAACAATTCACATTCACACATTCACAAAAACTTGGTCTTTTCCTCAGTTGACTTAACTTGAATCCATCTAAAATCTACAGTCTACAGTCTACAAAGAGAGGGATACGATACACCATGTATTGATACAATATAATGAAATGTAATACAATTGGCCTGGACTTCCTTCCTTTCTCTCACTTTCCGCCAGACCAAACCGAAAAAGAAAACTAATGTAAGCAACAAAAGAAGAAAGGCAAAAGAGGGAACATGTGCATCTAAAATCGACAATTGGTAATCGGCAATGTAAATATAAAAGTACACATCTTTTTGTGCAGTTGAAAAAGATGCAAGTTAAAAATACACACAACCTTTCTTTTTCTTTCTCATTTCAGCTAATTATCTTACGCTGATGATAATGATATTGATAGTTGGATTGATTAGCCGATCATCTCATTTGTATTACATTGAAAAAGCTCTAAGTGCAACGTGTAGTTTTTTCTCCTATTGTTTTCAAAGATGCTTTGAGAAAAGAGGAAAAAACTTGACATGTCATGGACATAAATTTGGAATTTGGCTTCATATTAATTTAAAGGGCAAAGGAGTTTATCTACTTAAGATTACTGATCAGAAAAGCTGGTAGCTCGAATGAAAGGAAACTTGATGTCATCCGCGTATTACCAAATTTCTACATCTAACAAAATAAAGTACAATATGCTACAAAACCTAAAATATCAAGATTTTCTTGTATTCTATTTTAATTTATGAATATGATGTTATGCTATGATAGAATTTACATTAGTGGGTTTCATGTTCTATTCTCCATTTTACCCTGTTTTTCAGTGGTATCCCATTCTTTGTGATAATATTAGTGTATTGAGTGATGAGGTTTTCCTCTTTCTCTGACCTTCCTTCCTCTCCCTTCCTACTTCTAGTTCATAGTTCCTCCCTCATGCCGTTTCCTTTCATGTATGAAGCAACGTCTATAGATACTTGAGAATTGAGAATGAAGCGTATCACATCTCATCTCTTCTCTCCATTCTGCGCTCTATGTGTACAGTGTACATGTTTGTGCAGGCTATCCATTCCCGAATACCGAAAACGAAAACGGAATGTGGAATACGGAATGCCGACTGAAGACTAAAGAAGACTGAAGCCATAAAATTGACTCGGGAGGACGCAAATAAAGTCTTTAGGACTCTTTTAAAGCCCTAGTGGTGTTTTCCATTAATTAAATGAATGAATGAATACTCGAGATTAAATGTATGTAAAACGTAAAAAGCGAAGGGCAGAGCAAAGGAAACCCGGAAATGAGATTGAAATATTACGGCTTTTATCATATTCCTATTCATTTTCATATTATATAGATTCATACAAGAGCATTTTCTAATATTATACCTTTTTGCATTAGTTTAATGTTGTTCTCTCATTCCTCTTTTCTCATTTATCTAGCTATATATTTTTAGAAATGCAGCAGAGATATTATATATATTTCATTATTTACGCATTTTATATTAAAAAATGACATATTCCAATGATAGAGCTCTACAGCTCTATTCTACACTCTACAGTTTACACTACACGTATTTTACTTTTTTTACTCTATTCAGTTAGAAATTTTAAATGAAAGAGAAAGTGAAACTGAAAAGGAAAAGGATAACGAAAACGAGATGGTATTATAATATAATGGAGAAAATGAAAGAAATTTTAAATAAGGCTAGATAAAAGAAAAGCTTATAGAAGTTCCTCCTACAGTAAAATTCCTATAGAGCTGCCACAGGTTTTTTAACTAAAGAATAAAATATGAGGAGACAGTTCAACGTCTAAATAGTAAATGTACACTGTAAAATTACTATTTTTTTTATTAGCGTTACAAGGTTACACATTAAAGATTACACATTACAAGTGCACTTGTTTAACTTGATCTATTCATGAAAAAACAAGTAGAATGCACAATATGCAAAACATGCAGAGTAAATGCCGAAATTCATTAACATCCAAACTCTTGTGAAAGCGTACATATTATTACATGCTTTTCAGTCGTTTTTCCTTTGTAGTGTAAAGTATAACTTTCTCTTTATTCTCACAATTTTCATTTGTAGATATTCACAAAACTGCATAAACTTGTACGTTTTGTGCATATTGTCAGAAAAGAGTGCAATGGAAATAGGAAATGCCAACTTGTAGATGTTTTGCACGTTTCCTCGGCTTTTTTAGTATGAGGCTGCAAAGATAAATAAATACGTAGAGACACAAAGAGGCTAGAGAATAGGGGATGGAGGACTCGTTGCATTTGTGAAACGGCGTACTTTAATGTGCGTACATTAAACATAGAAACCATACGCAGCCAGTGTAGTGTCTCTGCACATGTATAATGTCTATCTGTGCAATACACAACATGTAATTCATGTACATATTGTACATGGATAATAATTTTTCATTTCTAATTGTAGTTGCTTCAAACTCCGCACTCGACAATTTTCTCCTTTCTCTTTCTCCGACAAATGGAAACTGTGAGATGTAAATCGTTATTCGTACCTCTTTTCATCATCTGTGTCTAGACTGTTTCACAATCCAAGCTGAATTGGTGTATGCATATTCAAATTATATTATATCCTCATCTCTTTTATGATAGATACTATGCAAGATTTTTTTTATGACGGCTGGAAAATATTTAACCTTTGATTTTTAATATTTTTCTCCGCATCGCTACATAATATTGTTATGTATTTAATATACATAATATATTATAGTAAATGGATGCATATAGATCTCTCGCCTTTTTATCTTTACGATCTCTTTGCATTTTTTCCTCCTGTCTCTCATTTTGCATATTTTTATATCATGAAATGCATGGTACATTAGTACATGCGAAACGTCATTACATCATACACCATACGGAGGCAAAGCTTTCCTTCTGTTCCTTTGTTCTTCTTTTCACGCCTGAAATCTACTGCCTGAATTTTACGATGTATATAATTATTATATGGTTTTATGTGTATATACATTTCAGTATAAACCATGCCGTAAACATCTTTTTTTTGGAATTGATCATCTCAACTCCTGACTCTCTCAAGTTTTGAGTTTCGAGTTTTGAGTTTTGAGTCGTCTGGAGTCTTGAGTTTTGAGTGTCGACTAAAATCTCGACTAAAAAACTAAGCAAAAAAATATATAATAGACAGAGTAAACTCAAAGGACCTTTTGAACTTGATGGTAATTATTCTAAATGTACATATGTACAGTGTATATGGAGAAAGGAGCCTGTTTTGAGTTTTGAACCGACAAACTGCGCGTCTAATTGATCTACTTTTTTCACTAGTGAAATAATAACTGTACGTTTTTGAAATTAAGTAGGAGGGAAAACGTAAGGAAATGAAGTGCCACGTTCTCCTTTTATCCTCAGAGTTTTAGTTATTACTTAGAGTTGAGAAATCACAGACAGAAAACAAGCAAAAATGTACATGTGTACATATTCACCCAGAAAAGAAAATATCTCCCATCATTTTCCCTCTTATAAATATATAAATTAAAACATCGGACGGTGGATGAAAGGTGTATGTAATATCGTTTTGAAGGGAAATTGAACATGCTGCATGTAAAATATAAAGGATAGGTAAGCTATACACTATATTTATTCTGCGCAGCTGTTTAATACTTATAAAAGAGTTTGTTGTTGTACAAAGGGAAACACCAAAAGAAACCAACAAGAAATATCAAAAGGAATGTCATTGACAGTTCAAATAAATAAATATCGAGTTGTACAAAGTAATTTTTCAGTTCGCCTTTGGTTACCATTCCTGTTATTTTTGTCTGTATATAGCGAAAAACTCGAAAATGTGTGCAGTGTGCACCTCTGAGGAATAAAGTAAAAGAAAGTATTTCATCTCTACACACTATAGATGTGTATATACTTTATTCTTTTCTTATCCGGCTAAAAATAAATACAATAAAAAGAAAAAGAGCTGACCAGACCAGACCAAACCAGACGGGAAAAAAGTAACAGAACATGAAGAAAAAGAAGAAGAAGACGAAGAAGCGAGGAAATTGAATGTCGAGTTGTGAACAAAAAATATGAGGTTTTTTTTTTGAACGTGCTTGGGTGGAAAGTGGAAAGCATCAAACTTTCATTTAAAATCCTGAACAGACAGGATTGTACACACCGGATCATTTTTCTGCCGTTCCTTTTCGAATCCAAACTTCAATTCTATACTTAGGTTCAACTCAACGTAGAATCTAGTCCTAGTCTCTAGCTCATTGCTCTGTATTCTATTTCATTCTGTTTCATATTGTATTGTATTCTGTTGTATTGTATTTTGGGGGGTGAACATCACATTATTATGACGCATCAGATGAGATTTTTTCTTGTCTTGTTCTTTATATTTTATTCCACTGGGTAGATTTATTAGCTGGACCAGGATCAGTCACAAGTTTATTTTACTCCGTACTAAATTTAATGCCATGGACCATGAGTCCAGAGTGTCACTCAAAAGTAGGAGCAAAAACGTAGAGGGAAGAATATTTTTATATGCCGTACATATTTAAAATGTTTTATCATTGAGAAAAAAGATGGGGCTTATTTCTAAAGATTGGAGATACAAGCAAATTCCTTTGTATTGTACATATGTGAGAATTCATTTATATCTAGAATCTAGATTCTAGATGTGACTCGTATTATCATTTCCATGCTTATATCAATATTTACAAAGCAGTGTTTTTTCTTATCCTAGATTGTTAAACTGGAACCGTGTACAGTGTACAGTAAATTGTACAGATATACACATTACATATGGAGGTGACTATTACTATTTTTACTGCCCACAAAAAAAGAGGACGGCAGATAACCGATAACCGATAACAGATAATGAAATGACAGAGAAAGTGTCAGATGGGAATAGAATCTCCCTTGAGAAATTGAGAAAGATGAATGATGTGATTTCTCTTTTTTGTCCCTAAACACACTCACACGATCAACCCAATAGACATCTCACACTCTCACCCTTGCCCATTACTTATTACAGAGTACATTGTAAACTGCAGTAGTACCTACATACAGACATTTATACTATGTGCTCTTTTAAAGCTCAAAAATTAAAACTTGTCAACAGACAGAAAAATTCTTTTACCTTGAAAGAGTAGCTTGAAAATTCTAAAAAGCTACGCTACCCGAAAAAGGAATTTGTTTTCTTTACTACAAGACATCTCAATTCCCAATATTCCCTTATTTCCTTGAATACTAATACTGATCGTGAGTGCTATGTACATTGCACACTACATTATATTACGTTTGATACTCCATCCCTCCTTGATACCTTGATATTTTATATTTGAAATTTGATATTACAACCTTTGTGTACATTAAGTGTATGTAATATGTAATGCATTCAAAATCCACTTGTAGATTGTCACCCATCCAAAAACTATCTACATATGAAAATGGAAAATCCCTTTAGCATACAAAGAATTTGTCGAGTGTTCCTATTCCTTCAACGTACTCTTATTTTCATCATGCTCGACTGACACTTTGTGGAATCATTTCATGTGCTTGTTCAAATGTTATTCTTTGACTTGTTCTCTTGTGTGTGTGTGGCGTCTCCACATTTTTCCATTTTCTACTTTTCTACTTTTCTCTAGCTTTTCCCCCCTTCCTTTTCATTCTTGCATGAGATTATTCATACATCGATACGAATATTGCCATAATGGATAATGTAATGTCATTGGTTTGGTTTGGTTTGATATTTGGTGTTTGTGTATTTGTGCATGTGGTATTATATCTATACAGCTTTCCTCTGTACTCTTTATATAGTTGATATTCGATATGAATCGTTATATCTAGTTTGTACATTATATTATGCAAAAACATGCATAAAAATGCTTTTGCACGCATAACTAAATTGACTCTTGTACTACCTCTCTATTGTATTGGAGTAAAAAACACTCTAAAACTCCGCTCAACAAACCACAATATAATACACTACTCTTTTATAGTACTAGCAATATTATGTGATGCAAAACACAACAAAACAGAGCGTACACCACAAGAGACACACTTGGCATGTACATGTTACACATTCAAATCGACTGTTGACTGCAGAGTCAATCGAGTCATCGAGCTTCCAGTTTTTACAGGGAAAAGCTAAATAGATTTGCTCAAAGAGGGAGAGGAGAAAGTACTAAGCTTTTAACAGTACACGTTATCTTGTACTCTTGTACATTGTACATATTACATGGTACATATACAGCCATATCAATTGAGCTTGAATGTTTTGATACGCGCTTATGCGGTCGTGGTGAAACATTTATCGTTTATCGGCTTGAATCAGCTTTTGCCAGGGCATCGACTTTCCATTTCCCAATTGGGAATGTCAAAACTCACAGTCTGAGCATGTAGAGATATGCATATGAAGATTATGCTCATGCACTTGTGCTTGGCCCTTGTGAATTGATATGATATGATACGGTAGTAGTAATAGTAATAATAATAAAACCCTTGTCCCATTTGTGACTCGTCATCATATCATATCAGACTACACTCTCCCCCTTTCTCTGTCTCCTTTCTCCTTTACTTCGAATAATAGATACGATATACATAGGAGAAAACGTGTTGGATATAAAAGTAGATTCCTATGGATAATGTAGATACTTTCCGTTCTTTCCCCCATTACAGAATGTTTTTTCATCCCATCCCAGACGTTTCAATTCCGTTATTACTTTTCCTTTTACCTGCTCTGTCTTGTAAAATCAACAGTATTAAAATATCGATATCGATATTTTCTACATTATTCAACATGAAGCATTTTATGATTATATGAGGATTCAAAATCCAAATGTAAAAATTGCAAATTACACATTACATTTGCATAGTGCAGAATCTAGATCTAGATCTAAATCTATAGATTCGAAAATCTGCCAAAAGGATGTATAATACATTATATATAAGTGAGATGAGATGAAAGAGCTCGAGTTTGAATGTTCTTCTATCGATTTTGATGGGAAATTCAGGTGAGAACAGAAATAAAAATGTAATGGATCTTCACCTACTTTTTTTGTTCAGGTACGGGGATGATTTCCTTCAAACTATATACTATGTATAATATGTGCAAAATCTTAAAAGTTGGAGTTGGAGTTTCATCTTTTTACATGTACAATGTACAGTCGGCGGATCGAGAGAGCTGTCTGAGGGTTATAAAATCAATCTGTGCAGGAAAGGTTCTGTAAAGCTATTCTCACTATGTTCGATGTTCGCCAATAGTTGGCTCTTTTAAAGTTGGAAGATAAGGTGAAAGTAGAAATGGAGCGTGGAAAAATGGTGTATGTATTTTACACTTGGCTGTTAACTGAAAAACAGGCCCACGATCTCCACACTTTTGTTTCTAGTTTCTAAAATACGTTCCAGATTCAAGATATATTTCTATACGGCATATTTGAAAGTACACTGGGTTGGATTGTCGGTGGTTTACCACGCTTTTGTGCTGACAGTTGGCGCTTGGGTTGGTTTTGGTAGAGCAGGTGAAATGCAAAGCCCTTTTTAGGAGAGGGAATTTAAAGGGGGTTTTTATGTATCATCGCCTCAATTCACATCGTATGATATGGGTAATGGGTGGACTAACAAGAGAGATGGTAAAGATGGTGAAAAAGGTAGTAGTAAAATGAAGGAATTTTATACTGCTGTCCCCTTTCTTTTCCATGCAAGATGTTTTGGGTGCATTTTTTATAAACACTGTCGTCTTGATGTTGTATACATAACAGTTGGAAAATAAAGAGATGGAAACAAATTAAAATGGAGCTTCAATTATCGCAATGGAAAGACACTTGGAAATTTTGTAAACAACTTGTAAATTTCTTTAAATGCACATACAATACAATAGAATGAAGATGTCGGTAATTTAAAACAGCTTTCCATAGAAGAAAAGTAAGAATTTCCTTGTTCTTTATTCAAATGGCAATGGCAAATTCATGTGTGTATCTAGTATCTATAAAACCATTGTATTTACTATCCGTCCATTTGTTTATGGCACGGTTTTTATTGTGCAAGAGTAAGTAGGAGGAGAGAAAGTAGAAAGAGGCGGTGAATAAAGCACGAGAAGAAGAAGAAAAATAAAAACTATGGAAAACAGGAACCAGAAGAAACATACGTGGACAAATGTATTTATTTACAGTGTACACTCTATTTATTACGAAGAATCATGGATTGTCTTGCAAAAGTATTATAGTCTATAAATATGCATACACATATGGTAGCTATAGGAAATACTTCAAGCTTTGAGGTCATAATAATGAAGTTGAGGATAAGTGGCGGTGTGTAAAGTGTTTTTCTCTCCTTTTCCTTCCTCCTCTCTATATTTTATAGACAGCAAGAAAGGAGGTTGAGTAGAGTTATAAAGACAGAGTACAAATACAGAGATACAGTCATTTGTAGTGCTGGTAGTGGTGATGAAGAGAGAAGGATAAAAGTAAGGAGTAAGTAGGGACGAAAGGTGTTCAGCCCTTTCTCCTTTCTCTCCTTGTAAAACAATTATTTGGACTGGCCTCTCTCTCTAAAAGTAAAAGGAGAAAGATGGATTTGGAATGCCATGTCACTTAAACGCGTCTGTGGGTGATCTTTCTTATGTGAATTGAGTCCATTAGTAGAAACAGAAAAGGGAAAACAGAAAACAGAAGGACAAGGCAAAAGAGAAAGAGAAGAGAAAAGGGGAGTGAGTTAGTACATCTTACGATATATGTTGTACATTTACGTATTTTGTAGACCTTTACTCTCAATTCAACTCTCTCTTTCTCTCTCGCTCTGTAGCTACAAAACCAAACCAGTGTCAATTTCAATTAAATACGAAAAACAGGCTACAACGTATTTTTGCAACCTGCCAGCCAATCAAAGAGAAATGGAGTAGTACAAGTGTAGCTCGTAGAGTGTAGCAATAGTAAAAGTATTAGAAATACAAGAACAAGAAGAACAAGGAGAGAAGGAAACAAAATGAAATGAAATGAAAAGAGCGAGAGAGAGAGAAAGAGGCAACGAAACGAAACAAGGAGCCAGTCAGCCATGCCAAAAAGAGGTGCGATACTTTCTCCCACTTTCTCTCCAACACGTTGAAAAACAAGCAAGGCAATACTTTTTTCCTTGAATAAACTACAGCTACAACTACAGCAGCCGTCGTTCTCTACTTTCTTTTCTTTTCCTCTCCGCTTCCTTCCTTCTTTCTTTTTATATGGACGAAGAACCAATTATTGCCCTTTCATTTCTGATTCGGTTCCCTTGTCTAAAACTTCTTGCTCCCTTTATTTTGATTACACGTGTTTTCCTCTAAATACAAAATACACATGTACATGTACATATACTTGTAGTGTTTTGTGTATTTTGTTTGTATCTAATAGCACAACACAGCAGAGTACAATGCAATACACATTCAATATCAATATCAATATACCTCTCAACTTCAATAGTTGTTCTGTCTGTTGGATGTTGGCTGTGCTGTTGCAACTTGATACCAAGTGGAAAGTTGTTTCATTATTTGTTTTTTTTTAGTTGCATCAACTTTATCCATACTGTACGAAACATGTATTATAAAGATACTACACCTTTTTACTTGATGGAAAGTAAGCGGAAATGAAAGTGAAAATATTTAGTGAAGAAGGAAGCTTTTTTGTTTCATTAATTGATGTTCAAAATCTATAAATATAATAAGTGTGCGACTATGAAAGTATAAGAGCTGTGGGGATATTAAATTTTATATGGAGTAGATAGTTCTAGAATCTAGAATCTAGATCCTAGAGAGATGAGTTTTGTGTCAGTGTCATTCATTCCCTTTGCTTTGTTAAATTATGATTGTTCAGAGGAATTCATGTGTGATTTGTCTCGTCATCTTCAAGTGGATGCTGTGTTGAAGCTGTAGATTGTAGATTGTTGATGATGATGATTTTGATGTTATATATAATCCTAGGAATAAAGAGAAATGACATGGAACAACTCGACTCACGAGTCAGATTCATAATTCATAATGATACCTCCTTTGAACTGTCCTCAATTGTCCTCATGTAGTTTTGTGGGTTTACCACCCATTTAATTTTTTTTGTCATTTTGTCTTTCATTGTTTAGTTTTCCTTATCATAGAATCCAAAAACCTGTTCTGTTTTCTTTGCTCGTTTGTCTGTTTGTCTGTTTATCTCTTGGTTTGTGTACCGTTAGTCAATTTATACTTCTATTTGTGTTTGTGTTTGTATTTTTTGTCTATATATTTCCCTGTCTGAGTGGTGAGGGTCTATGTCGGTGTCTATTTTATGTCTATGATTATTTGTCTGATCAAGACAGATACAGGAGTTTGGAGTAGTTGTTGGGAGTTTGGAGTTGGAGTTTGGATGGACGTCGTCCCTGTGGTAATCCTTTTTTGCAAGTCTATCCAGCCAAAAGAAATGAGATCTACTATCGGCTTTCCACATCTTAAGCCCTTTCATCTTCATCATCATCTTTATTTTCATCTCCACTCAATTCTCCGCTCAACCCAGGCCAACCCAAACTCAACTCAACCCAACTCAACTCGAGAGAAGAAGACAACACAAAACTACAGTCATTTAATGGTGTAAGAAGAAAGGAAAGAAAAAAAAAGAAAGGGAGAGAAATAAATGAAATTTTTTTTTGTTTCAAATATTATTACATGAGACTATTATCCCATAT
>JAQGBI010000083.1:0-33754 GCA_034698325.1 Sminthurinus elegans | reverse complement strand
GTAAAATATACAATTCAATATGACATTTCACATTTGCACCAAATTAATAGTAGTATGTCTAATGTACATCAATAAATAATAGTATCAATAATAATAACATAATAATACTTTTTTTAGGAATTTGATCTTGTAATTTTCAACAGAAGTTGTTGTTCAAGTAACGTTGAATTACTATAGCTATCATAATTAGTGAAAGCACTAAAATTAAATATGCCAAAAACTTATTGGCTTTATTGAACTTTCTTTGATATTCTTCCATTTTATTATATATAAACTATAGTTCACTTTGTACAGCTAATAAATACAAGATGACCACCACTATTCCCAGGAGACAACCGAAGGCGTTTGTGGTAATTCTACCTTCTGGGTTATTTACATAAAAGTAAGAAATTAAATGTTGTTCTAAAGTTTCCCAACCAACAATCGATGTGATAAGCACTCCGATAAAAAAAAAAAGCAGGTTGAAACCTAAAGTCAATAGCAAGTTTTTGAACAGTTCTTGAGAGATATCTGAACAACATTCTCCCCCAGTCCCGTTACCTTTTGTACTATTCATTATACGTGGTTGAGGGGTAAAATATATTATGTAAATATAAGCTTATTACAAAACAGCACACGAGAAAAGTATGTACGATACTCCTCACTAGTTGGTCCTAGACCTTAAGAGCGGGAGTTTTATATGGGATTTGTTCTAAACACTTTTTGATTTTTGATTTTATTTTAATCGACATTAATTTAAAATATATTGACCTTATTTTATTTAGATTGAGGCAGCCATGTAAAGTGTGTTTTTAAAGAGTGAAAGAGAGAGAGATTGCATTTATACAAAAACATGTGTTTTTGGACTATACAAACACTTTTATATTATTATTATTTTAAACATACGATTATATAATTTAAAAAGAAGAAGAAAAGTGGTATTGAAAATGGGGAAAAAACGTAATGTCCGTTTAGGACTAAAACTAGATTTTCCACAACCTAAAGCATCTGAAGGTTCTAAAAGCTCAACCAATGTCAAAGGTCAATCAACGAAACAACCCAGTAGTAATGAAGCCCTTTTAATTTCAACTACTGAAGTGTCAAGTATTGACACTGAGTATGAAACTATGTTGGATAGGCTTATAACAAAAACATGTGATTTAGTAAGTTTTTATTTCTTTATTTATCATAATAATATCATTATATTTTACATATATTGCACAGGCTAACTTTATGATACTCAATTCTCTATTTTATTATTTTTTTCATAGGACAATCTAAATGTTTTTGTTGAAGAATGGGAATCATCATATGTTTTAAAAATGAAACTCCGAGAAGAAAACATTTCACCATCATATGAAGAATTTGAAGCATTGAGAGCATCTAAAAAATTAGATTCTACTCTTAAAAAATGTACAGGATTTGTTAAAAAATTGGTAAGAGTTTTGTTGTTTGAATCTCACAATAATAATTATTATTGACAGTATTCATTTTTAGGGTAATGTCAAAAGTTACAATGTTTTTTTTTTAAATATGAAACTTTATATATATTTTTCTTTTGTATGAATTTATAGAGGAATTATACAGAATCTCAAAAGGATTCAGTAGAGAAGGATATTCAATCTCTCAATTTGACTAAATATGTTGGAGAAATTGCAACAGCTATATCAGAAACTCGATTTAAAATGTCAGATATGAATGAAATTCTTTCAATTTGTTCTATTGTTCATCAAAGATACTCTGATTTTGCATCTTTATTATTAGAGAATATGAAACGAGTGCTACCTACAAAAAAAATTGATTCTGTAAGTATTTTCACATTTCACATGTATATAGTGTGTGTATTTTAATTTTCAACCTCATTTTCAAATATTTACTTACATAATTTTATTAAACTTATTGTTTCTTTTTTTGTTTTACATCATGTATAGGCTAATTCTACAGCATTGAAAAAACTTTCATGGGATCTACGATTAACTGCAGATTTGATAGTAGTTGGAATTTTACCTACAAATGAATCCTTTTCCCTATTGCTCAATACCATTAGGACAGTTGTATTATCGGATAAGGATGGACTTACATCTTTGGTACCTATTCTTTCCTTCTGTAAAGGAGCTGGAGATGAAATGGTTGGAATTGTACCAAAAAATATCCTCAACCTTTGTGAAGAACATTCTGTCAAAATGTCTAGATATAACGTGATACCTGTTGAAAAGCG
This sequence comes from Sminthurinus elegans, assembly GCA_034698325.1. Taxonomy (NCBI): domain Eukaryota; kingdom Metazoa; phylum Arthropoda; class Collembola; order Symphypleona; family Katiannidae; genus Sminthurinus; species Sminthurinus elegans. Next base: position 31,557 of record JAQGBI010000083.1, on the reverse strand, counting down.
TAGCCTTATGAAAAATATTCTCAAAGACTATTTTTCCTTCATGTGTGGAATTGTATCAAAGGCACATGAAGAAGTTCTCAAATCGGAAATTCATAATCGAAGATTAATGAGAAATCGTGGTGAAATTCCGGATGATAGACAAACTGCTCATAATGAAATTTTAGCACAATTTGAAAAACTAAATTCAAATGCAACAAAATTAGCTCATTCACTAAATGAAACACTGCCAGAACTTAGATCACTACCACCACCAGGTATATGTCTAAAATAAATTTACATGAAATAAAAAAGCTACTCAAGATTCAGTATGTTTTATGTCATCTTCATTTGTAATTATGTATGATATAATGTAATAATGGTAATATTTATATATGTTTTTCTTCTTTCTATATAGCTCCAGATGAAATGGATGATAGACCCCTCTCACCTCAATCTAGTGACCTTGCATCAAATGTACCTGGAATCTTTATTTTTGATGATGAAGAAACTAGATCCTTTTACCAAGACTTGCCTGATTTAAAAGTTTACCTTCCTCCTGTAGCATATAGAGACAATCTTCTTCAAGCAGCCGAGGAGGTACATTATAATATATTATACATAATATAATAGGATTTGATGTTTTGGTACTTTTCTCTTACTTTATTCTTTATTCATTTGATATATTACACAGGTAAAGAAAATTGAAGAACGTGAAAAACTTGTAGAAAACGTTGATGCTGAAAGTGTACAAGCTGAATTAAATGAAGAAAAACTTGAAGAACTTGATGAAGATCCTTCTGCTGATCCAGAAGATTTACCACCTTCACTCCGTGGAGATACAGAAGAAGAAAAACGTGAAGATGGTTTATTGAAACCTTCATTCCAAATATTTTTGAATAATTTACTAAATTGTGTCACTCGGGAAATGATTGATAAAGCTGCAATGGAATTTGGCATGACTTATAACAATCGTCCTAATCGTACAAAATTAATTAGGTGAGTTTTAATTTGACTAGGATATGTGTATATATATATATCCGTAGTATGTGTAATGTACTTTGTTAGTTGTTTTCTTTTTTCTTCATATGCTAAAAACACTACGAATTCATGTGAAAAAAATTCTAACCTCATGTATATATATACATATTTGTTTTATTTACAGATATTTATTTCATATTCCTCGTCAGCGGATAGATCTATTACCACTGTGGGCAAGATTTATTGCCATTCTTAACCCTGGTGAGTATTAATATTTCATATATGTATACCTAGAATTTAAACGTGTTTTTTAAAGGATTTCTTTTCGTAAATTTTTGTAGTATATATATATGAAATGTATAATATATTACTATTGAGCTAATTATGAAACATTTTTGTATATTTCAGTGATGCCTGAAATTGGAATGAATATTTGTGCTCTATTAAAGAATGATATTAGGTATTTAGTACGAAAGAAAAATCAGATTTTTATAGAAACAAAATTAAAGATTACACGATACGTAGCAGAATTAGTCAATTTTAAAATATTTCCAAAGTCTGATGCCTTTCAAGTTTTGAAAATGCTACTCATGGATTTTGTTCATCATCAAATTGAAATGACGTGTGCATTCATTGAAACATGTGGTCGTTTTCTTCATCGTTCTCCAGAATCTAGACGTAGAATGCAAATATATCTTGTAAGTATAATCAAAATTTTTAGTAACAGTTATCTGTATTTTACGTGTTATTACTTTTAATAATAATACTAATAATAATTTATTTTTTCTTTATCAAGGATGAAATGATGAGGAAGAAAACAGTCAAAGCATTGGAACCACGATATGTAGCAATGATTGATCATGCCTATTATTTTGTTTGTCCTCGAGAAGGAGCTCAACATTCAGTTAAAAAGTTAAAAACCGGTGTTGCTTATCTCAGGAGTTTAGTTCTTTATGATTTACGAAAATCCAATTTGGAATCCACAATTGCAATGCTAAAGAAATTTAATTGGGAAAATAATAATATTAAAATGACTGTCCTTGAAGCATTATGTCAACCATGGGAAATTACTAATGATCAGATCCGTTTATTGGCTAGTTTAGCTTGTGGTATAGCAGAGTTTTGTGTACGTTTGCAGTTCTTTTTATTAGCAAACTGATAATAATAGTTTTTCTTTTTTCCATTCAAAACTCAACCATATTTGAAACTATTATATATTATTATAGTGTTTAATTTTTTAAAACGTGCTGTTTATAATTTTATGTGTATTTCCTTTGTCAAACAAAATATAGCCCGACCTTGGCATTGCCGTGACTGATACTGTCCTAGAACTTATTTATTTTGGGATGGAAAAACCTGATACTTCTGAAAATTTTCGTCGTATTGCTCTTGTTCAGTACCTTGGTGAACTTTATAACTACAGAATGATTGGTAGTGTCACCATATTTGGAATTCTCTACTTACTCATTAGTTATTCACAGTTTACTGTCAATCCCATGCGAATAGAAACTTTGGATCCTCCTCATAATTTAAATCGTATTCGTCTGGTATGCACCTTGCTCAAAACTTGTGGAGACTATCTAAATCATGGAAGTAATAAGAAAAAACTTGCTTCCTTTATGACTTATTTGCAAGTAAGTCTCTTTTTATACTCTTTTATTATGTTTTCATATTATGATCTATAAATTATTTTAAATATATATAATATATAACGTGCATTAAAAATTAAAACATTTTATATATAAATGTTTTCTCTACTTTTTACAGCGATACTATTGGCATAAAAAACAGTTACCATGTTGGTCTGTCCACAATCCATTTCCATTTGCAACTGCTGAATTAGTAGAAGACTTACTCAAATGGTTTAAGCCAAAGACCAGAAATATTAAATCCTTTGAGGAGGCTTGTGAAGAGGTTGAGAAAATGGAAAAAAAAATGAAAAAGAATCATCGTGAACTATTGGAAGGTGTTGGTGAACCAGAACCTGTGGAACCTCCAAATAATAATAATGCTATCACTGACGATAGTTTATTATCTGATAAAGCTAGAGGTTAGTATAGAAAAAAACCAATAATTTTTTCCCACTGATGATAAAAATTGTAAAAATATTGTGTAAAAAGTAATCAAGGTATATTTATTCAATCTGATTATAATCCAATTTCTTAATTTTTAGATACGAAAGACTGGATAAATTATGGTGTACCTAATAAGAATAGAACAGGAAATACACCATTGGATATTGATCCACTTGAACAAGAATTTAATCTTGCATTAGAAGAGATGCAAGATTCATCAAATTCCGACCCCAAAGTAATATTTCAAGTTTTGACAACAACAGAATATAATATATACACGATTCATACATTATAAATTGTGACATGTATTATGTATTTCATATTTTGATAATGCATTTTTTTAGGCACCAGTGAAAACAGAATCCGAGTACGAGCAAGATGAAGCATTTAATCGAATGTGTGACCACATGTTAGCTCAGGTGATTAAAATATAAATATATTAAAAGGTTGAACTAACAAATTTTGTTCATTATTTATATATGTAGGAATTGGATGTAATTGTATTGCTCACCGTTTTTACCTTCTTTTTTTTTATAATGTTTAGGTCAACTATGATGCCAAAAGAATTAATGCTGATATTCAAATTCCTTTGAATATTCGAAGTTCCTCTATTTCTACTCCAGCTCGTAAGTATAGCATGAATCATGATAATCTATAAAACAAAATAAAAGATCCTACATAAAACGTAAAAATTATTGAAGTTTGAAAGATTATTGATTGCTCACTAATTATTTTATCAATGTTCTCCCATTTTCAGCGGCAGAAGAGAATAGTGATGGAAGTAAAACAGTCAATTTTGTTCTCATCACAAGGAAAGGAACCAAGCAAAACTATAAAAATCTTCAACTTCCAGTTGAATCAGAAGTCGTACAAAAGATACAGCAGAGAGAAGAGGTAAAAACAGTTTTCACTCGCAAGATTTCCTAAATTATTTATTTGTTTCTAACAATGGTATAACATATTATATCAATGCACTATTTTATCATGATTGTAAAAAATTTACATTTCTTTCTTCTTTGTCATAATGATTCATAGGCTGAACGTCTTGAGAAGGAACGTGTAAAAGCTTTGACTCTGGGAATTAGTATGATACAAGAGCAGGAAGAAGAAGCCTTGGCAAAGATGCAAGCTCAACAAAATTATTCTCAAGGAGCAAGTTTTGGTTGGAAAGTAAAGAGTTGATTATTCATCGACATCCTATATCTAAGAGTCAAACATGGAAGCTTCGAGTGCAGGCTGAAAGTAAGACTTTGATGATATAATATATACAAAAAATAGTTCGTTTCCAGAAACTAAAAAAAGAAAGAAAAGAACAGGTGGATGTGTAAAAGCATTAGAAACATGTTATTACATTTATGAATTGAGCATATATTATGGTGATTGGTATTGTCACATCAAGTCATTATTATTAGTTTTCGGATACAAACCAAAATGTTATTTTTTGATGTACAAACAAACAGTTGAAAACTTTTATATATCTATATACTATATATACACTTGAAAGTAATCTTGTTACTCTAATCTATTCTAAACAATAATAATAATTATTATTATTATTATGATTATTAGTGTCAAATATTTGAAAATGTTTGTATAAGAAATTAAGTACATGCATTAAGCAGTTTTTCATCCTGGTCATATATTATATATTATATTATGTATTTATGAAAAGAAAACATTAGATGATGAGTGATCCTTTTCTATTTACTATATATGAACTATACAAAACTTACAAACGAAAAAAAAAACAATGAGTAGGACTCAGTATGTTATTGGTAATAAATTTGATACAATCATATAATATTATATAATATACCATTTTAAATAATTAATGTAGTTATTTTTATTCTTATTGAATATATTGAATTAAACACCAATTTTGATTATTGCCAAATTTTCATATTTTTTTTTTCACATATTGGTCACTGTTTCACTTTAACATTTTCATGCGTCATTTTAGTTTTGAACAATTATTTTTTACCATTTAGTATATAACTTGTGTGTATACAGAACATTAAATTTATTATTTATTATGTGATTAGTGCGTACACATATAATATAATCTAAGTATAATAATCTTTTGAGTATTTTCAGCAATACAAAGTAGCAGTACTGTATTTGCATGATATTTTATATGATAACACGGATACAGGATATATGAAGAAGGAAAATATGATGTATTTACATTTTGATTTCAAATGGCACATGCAAAAAGGTGTTTGACAATCCACGACATCTTAATTAGTCATATTGGAATCCATATACATAATAGGTATGTTTTTTTTTTTCAACTTCACAGTATTCAAAGGAAAGGTTATTAGTTATTACAAATATTATGTAAATACACACATAAAAATGATATTATTCAAAGTTCTTTTTTACTCTTTACATTTTACAAGTGTTTTGTAATCACAGTAGGGTTGTTTTTTTTTTTGTTGAAATGTATTTAGTTTCTTTCTTTTTCTTTCTGTTTTTTTTAACTTGTACGAATATTTTGGCCAAGATATGGAAGATCATATTTTATGATACTATGAGTATTAAGCATTTAATCTTTTGAATGACATGGAAGAAAGGGTTTTTTGTTTACATTGTCTCTGATTTTCCTCAAATTTGCAGTCTCATCGTTACCAACAAGTGCATAGTAGAGAAGAAGAGAAATTGAAAAAACTGCAAGAAGAAATCCAAACATGGGCTGATGATGAAACCAAATAGAAGCTACATGGACAAATTGAGAAGATAAAATATGTATAGCATAATTAGTTGTGGTTATTTTTTACTGATCATTATCATAATGTTTTTGATATCATAAATATTTTCCATACCGATAGTTGATAGACACAAGAAGTTTGCAAAAACAAAAGAAAATTGTGCAGGACCCAATGCCATTAGATTTTGTACAATGACATTACGGCGATCTATAAGAAATAAATAGTTTGTAGATTATGATAATTGTATATTCAAATTTCAAATAGCAAAATACATGTATAAAATCTAAAACTGTTTAAAGATTACAACAGTGACCGTACTTAGGAGTGTAATGGTTTTAGAGGCAAGAGCAACACCAAAAATTGCAAAAATCCATGTGAGACAACGAAAACACCAGCAGTACATGGAAGTTTGGGCATGTTCTTTTGTAAAAATCTATAGAATGAAGTGATAAAATATTAACTATCATTGACCGTCTTTTTGCAAGCAAAAAGCATTTTGAATATGTGTATTTTTCATTTTACGTTATGTATAAATGTTTTTACCTCCAAATGATTCTTTTTCCCATCATGAATGAATGCGATTTGAGAACCAGTCTCTGTGTAATAAGGCCTCAGTTCATTCCCTACTTGTTTTGCTACGATACTCACCTGGAAAATGTGTAATGTACACGAACAACAAAATTCATGCATGAACAGATGATTATATACACACAAGTATAAACTTTAGATACAACAAACTTTAAATTAATCTTGAGCGGAAAGAAGCAAAGTGTAAAATACACTTACATAAGTGTCAGTTGGACCTGCAAAGGAAAATTGAATGCGTAAGTCTCCAACACTTGGATTCCAAATATCTTGAGAGTGATAATAAAGACCCATGTGCATTTTAATCTCTTGAATAAAGGGTCTCTCATCACTCGTAAATTGAATAAAGTCACTGAATGTATCTTTGAGTTCTGGTCCAAGAAGAAATTCACCCAAGTAGACTTTACTATTCACTTGAATTCGACTCTCAATTCCAAATGATCTAAAGTGATTTATGAACACATAAATAATAGTTTTTACAGTTTATAGGTTATGTGACAAAAATGGGAAATAAATATGTTTTTTTTTGTAGGTTGAACTTTTAACTCACGTTGGATTTTGATGGTCAGGTGATATAAAGTTGGAACTGTCAATTAACTTGTCTTTCCACTCTTTTTCATATCGATATGATGAATAAGCATTTTGCAAATCATCTCCTCCATTAAAAGAACTACATGAAAAAAAAATCATGGAAAGCACATGAATTATGAATGCATATATACAATTGTTTTGTATATTGTATTTTTTGTATAACCAATAACTCTGATACTTATTTTTAAACTAAAGAAAAATAATGTGTACTTGTCTGCGTATTGAATCCATTGATACATTTGAACTCGTCTTTTGAGTTTGACTGCATTTATTGAGACGCCATATGGTTGATCTTGGAGTGGTTCAAAAATATCAAGGTAACCCGATATGTGCACTAATTTCCCTTGGTTTTCTGGTAGAATGTCATTCGGATTAGGTAAGACATTGATGGACTCCATACCTTCAAGTTACAAAAAAAGAGCATTCTAAATATTTATAAGCTATAGGGTATAAAAAGTACATAGTATAGTTCTATTCTCACCCTCATGATAGGCACGAGAGCTTAACACTGCATTTTTTTCATTCCAAGCCAGTAATGATAAAGAGGCGATGATAATAATCAATCCGGATGTTTTCTTGATCCAACCTAAATGTTTCCTATATTGAAACTTCATACACTGACATTTTTCCAGAGTAAATGAACCATTCTTTCCAGATTTTGTGGATTTGACTTTTCGATACCATGAATGCAAACCGGGGGCTTCGGGATACTATAAATTAAATTACAAAGGAATTTATTATTTATTATCGTATGTTCAATGTACACGCATAAATTATAAATTATTATGTAACGTAAACTTACAAGTGAACGATACATGTTCCTATGATTCTCTGTTTATTTTGTTTAGTTGATTATGTATTTTCTTAATCCTCAAACTCTTTCAAATCTCCTAATTTTTAACAAACTTGAAGTGGAATTTCAAATAGAATATTTACTTCATCAAAGCCCATGTTAAAATTTAAAACTTCACTATAAAGTAAAAAAGGACCAGTACTTTTTTCCTACAAGTAAAAACACTTTATGATCCGAGCAAATTTTTACCAAAGCAAAAGTATGGCTAATAAACACTTTCTTTTTTCATTTCTTTCTCCCTTGCACTTCAATCTATTTGTATATTGTTGTCTATCCATCTATAGCCTAGGTTGTGCAATACGTAGGAAGAAGATGTAAAGAATAAAATATACAGTATACAGAATAGCTTCACTAGACACTGGACATTAAACTGTGTGTGCTTTCAACTCTGGCGAATCAATATCTTTTCCGAGCAGAATCCTCGCATCCCGAATCCCGAGTCTCTCTCAGATCTCAGACTCTCAAAAACCTCAAGGCGGATTTCTACTCATTCAAAGATTTTCATCCTTAACATTTTACGTTTTACATGTGTACATTGTACATGCTACTGGGGAGAAGAGTTCAAGTTGAAAGGAACGTTTGTTAAACCACAATGCCAAAAAATGCAGTAGTCAGCTTTCTCTTTTACTTTCACCTTTATACTTCATGCGCATCGTGTATTATGTATCGTGTATAATGTATAAGTATCAGTATAGATAATTGTAGTGGTTGTCTTTGTCTACAGAGTAAATAATATACAGTATTTAAATGATCGAAAAGGGCCTTCTAAATAAATTAGCAATTTCTACATTACTCAGATTGTAAATAAATGCTAAATAATTTGAATCTACATAGATTGTTACTGTATAAACTGAAATTTTTTGACGTCCAAAGTACAAAACAAAACAAAAAGATATCCATATTTACATAAGAAATTATGGAAAGTGACGACTTGATGAGTAGTAAAAAAAGCAAAAGAAAAACAAATATAAGACAACGTAGACAAAATTGTAAATAAAAGTATGTAAATTTATATAAAGATATGTCTATAAAGTCATTTGTAATGCATACGTTATGCCTATTGAATATTGAACAATGTTCTTCTATATGTGATATGGCTATAATATATCTAAAGTCTATAACATTACGAGTAACGTTTTGATGTTTACTCGTATACATTCTTCTAAGATAAAACAGCTCTAGAATTTTTGAAGTACATAAGACGAATGTACAAATATGATTGTACATAATATTATAAATTATAATATACACTGCCTTTTGTCTTTTGAGTGTTTTGAGTTAGCTGTTAGAATTTAGAATCCTACCACATAGCTTTTGTAGTTTGTTTAGTTTTTGTCTCATATCTGTCTGTAGTCAGCTGCCATCTTAGCTGAATAAATTTTCCTGCTTTTTTATTATTTTAAATATAGATTTACAAGTTAACAAGTATTATTAATTGTAATAAAAATAATAAATAAATATGAATAATTATACAGTAGAAGCGAATGACTGTGGGGAATTAGAAACATTGTGTTTTTCACTGTCAAATGAAACTGTTCTCAAGCTTTGTGGAAATTCGTACATTTACAAAGATAGTGAAAATTTGGATTCAGGTCGGGATGTCCTGAATTTTATTTGTATAAATAGTCAGTGCTCAGCCCAACTGCAATTTACTCGGGAAAAAAAATCTATTAATCTTACTACAGGACATAATATGGAATCCTGTACTTCTACATTTGTAGAGTGGAGTCAAAGTGTTCCAGCCCTGACAAAAACGTAAGTTGACACAATTAAACAATAATAAAAGTGTGTATATACCATACTTATAATTATTTCATTTGAAAAAGTACATATATAGGTAATGTGATTAGTGATAAGTGAGTATAAGTATGAAAAATCTACACATGACATGTATATGTACATTTGTTTTTTCAGGAAAATAAAACCGGAAGAAGTTGAAGGCTTTGATTTTCCAAGGAGCAGTATGACTTCAAAATCACAAAGTACTAGAAATCAAGTCAAGCTCAAAAGAAGTAAACCTAGTAGTAAAAGAAATAGTGAACGTCCCATTTTCCAGGAAGGAATCGTCAATATATCTCCACAATCTTTGGATACAGAGACACCGGACACATCATCATCATCTGTAATAGCAGCTACTCCACTTCAAGTGTTGAGACCAATTCAGCCACCACTTGGACATTCCATTTCCATTTCCGTCATTCCAGAAACACCTACCTATTCACTGATGACTACAAAAACCGGAAAATATCAAGGCACTCCATATCCGAAACATTAGTGTGATAAATGATACAGCATACAGATGAAATATATATAGATTCATGCTTATGTTTTTTAACTTTTTTAATTAAGTATAGTGTCAATTATTGTCAATTTTTAATTCAAAAGTATGTAAAAGTAGCATGTTTTTTGTAGTAAGAAGGCAATATGATTGTACATGATATATATATGATGTTTTACCGTAATATATAATAACTATTTATATAAGTACTGAAAAAAATGTTTTTAAGTACACTTGTTTTAATTACGATATCTATAGTACAGAGATACTTTTATTGAAAAAAGATGTTGTATGCTGTATCTATAAAAGTATAGTAGATTTATGTTTCAAAGTGCAAAGTACAAATTACAAAAAATATACAAGCACTTGTAATAGTTAAGTTAGTATAATATATAGTCACTATATTTTTCGTACCCACAACTTTATAATTTTTCTCGTTTTTTTAAAAGAATTTTGTCTACATATATACACAGTAGCTTTAATAGAACAGTAAAAATAATGTAAAATGATTGTCTTTATAAAAAGCTGATATGCGTAAAAAACTCTTATGGTTTTTAGAGTCAGTCACTCAAAATTGGATTTTTAAGCTCTTCTTGTTTACTCTGAGAAATGAAAAATATATCTATGATGTATCAAATTTCGGCTCATTAAAAATATGATAGTATTTTAAAACCGTTTTTAATTCTAACAGTTTTGTAACCGCTTTCACCTGTGATTCCTTTGATTTTCTTTTACATTTCACACACATACTGTAAAAAGTGCCCTTTTTATAGTAGGAAAGATATATAACATATGCAACAAAAAAATTCCATAAGCTAATTAGTTTAAAAACTGGAAAAGTACACTGCTGAATTATATATATAAGGCTCAGGATTTTATTAATCAGTGATGAATTTTTCATTTTTGAAAGGATATCTTCAGATTTTGTGTGCACGAAAAATTCGAAATTCTCTGTCTCATGTGTATTTTTTTTATTTTGGTTTTTTTATTTTTAAAGTTTTTCCGGCTTCATATAAAGGGACATTATTTATCATTTGTTTAATTTGATTTTTCAGTATCAAGCATAAATTAAGTAAAGCATACCATCATAATTGTTTGTTAATGTTCCCCAGTGTTACCTTTTATCCAAAAATTACATGATACATATAGGAAGCAATTTTGTACACTTCGTAAAACTTTGGTAAGAAAATAAAAGTATATTATAGTTGTTTATATTTTTTGTGTAGTTGCTTAGCAATCACTGTGTTAAATTAAGCAGTTTTAAACTGATAGTCTTAAATAGAAATTTTATCACAAAGAATGCTTTACACACAAAAACCCATACTATAGTTTGTTTGAAATTGTAAATTATGTATGGTTTATATGATCTTAGATTTTAATCACTCTTTTGTAATCTTCCGGAGCTGAATGTCAAGACACAAAGAAGAAAGATGAAAATTTCACATTCCGTAAACTTCATTTTCTTTTTATTATTTTGTTTAAATTGCTTTGTTGGTGCAAGTAACGATGGAGAAATTGAAATTGATGAAGAAGGATACATTGCATTTTGTCCCTGCATGGGTATGTTTTGTAAAAGTGAAAACTCATTATATTATGTAATTTCATGGAGTTATAGTAGTTAGTAATGATACTTGTGGTGGCTTATTGTATATGTTTTGTGTTTTAAATGAAATAGGACGATTTGGAAACCAAGCAGATCAATTTTTGGGTGCCTTGGCTTTTGCAAAAAATTTGAATCGGACATTTATTATTCCCCATTGGGTTGAATATATACCTTATGAAACTGGATCCGTAAGAACTGATAATATATTGATACACTATATAAGCTTATGTTTGTGTGTACATGATCTACATATTGTAAATTATTTTATAAGATTTGTCAATATAATTTGTTTTCTTTTCCATGAAATTATTTAGAATCAAATCCCATTTGCAAACTATTTCAAACCGGAGGAGGTTCAAAAATATCATAAAGCTATTCCAATGGATGTATTTATGGAAAAAATAGCACCTACAATTTGGCCACCAGAAAAACGAATAGGTAAAGTTTCAATATAGATAGGTTTTTATAAATATTTCCACATTTCTAAAGTTTCATTTGTAAAACTATGATTCCCTTAAAAATCATTCTAATTTTTGTGAATATATAGCATTTTGTTACATTGAAAGAGGAGCTGGAAAAGGATGTGATGCTAAAGAAGGAAATCCATTTGGTCCTTTTTGGGACAAATTTCAAGTAAGTACATAAAAATGTTAATAATTAATAGATAATAATTGATAATAACTTTTCAATATGAAATAGAAATTATTATAATATTCCATATAGGTTGACTTTGTTGGATCGGAAATATATGGGCCAAATCTTCATTATTTGAGTGACAATTATGATGGTTGGGAGCAAACATATCCAGCAAAAAAATGGCCAGGTATTAAAAATGATAATTATTGAAATTCAATTAAGTACCAATCTATTCATTCTAGAATCAAATATTCATGTATATATATTACTATACACATTATATGAGACTGTTTTCTGTATCAAGTTTATTTCTCATTTTCATTAAGTTCTTGCTTTTGTTGGGCCACCGAGTTCTTTCCCAGTAGAAGATAGGAATGTACAATTACAACAATATATAGTTTGGAATGATGAGGTAATGAATAAAGTCAAAGATTTTATACGAAGCTTACCAAAGGGACCATTTATTGGAATCCATTTGCGAAATGGATTAGATTGGGTAATTAAAATTATCATTCTTGAATAGTTTAAATATATCAAACATTCATCATAAGAAACTGTTTACATCGATTGATATAATATTATGATTTACGGCATATGTAAAACCTTTTTGTTTTATTTCTATTTTAGCCCAGAGCATGTGAACTTGTGGATGGAGCTCGTCATTTATTTGCTTCACCCCAGTGTACTGGCTATAACAATGAATTTGGACGACTGTCATTTGAAATGTGTTTACCCTCTACCAAAACCATAATCAAACAATTAAAGAGAGCCGTGAAGTGGAGGAATGCAACTTCCATATTTGTTGCATCTGATAGAAGTTATATGAAAAATGAATTAACAGAAGCATTTAAACGTTTAAATGTTAGTATATTTGAGTCAAAGTTTAATTCACCACATTTAGATTTAGCTGTACTAGGTGAATCCAATTTTTTTATTGGAAATTGTGTTTCTAGTTTTTCTGCCTTTGTTAAAAGGGAACGGGACGTGAAAGGGTTTGCATCTGAATTTTGGGCATTTCCACCTGAACCAGTTGTGAAAAAAACTAGACAACATTCAGATGAACTCTGACACTGTTATAAGAACATGTACACATATTCAGAGTTTTTTTTAAATGTAAAACTTTAAATGTTTTACTTTTTGTGGAACGTAAAATAGGCTTTTCTACTGAAATTTTGTAATTTGTAAAAATAATGCATGCCATATAATATTTATGTCTATATTATATTCTATATTTTATGCTTTGATCTCTTGTTATCATTCCACGGAATTATGCTTAAGTTGTTTATAGTACTTATCTCTCATACTTATTAATTATTGAACATTTTAGTCCAAATAGTTAAACTTAAACATATAGTTAGGTATGTGTCAAAAATTTGCTTTTAATGGTACGTGCCATCGTGTGTGATTCCCACCGTTGCCTCTTGCCACGAATTTGTATTTCAAGTCAGAGAATTTTTTTTACAAGCACGTTGATTGAGCCGATTGAACTATAGTTACGAAATGATTTACGATTTTTACTTTAGTAATCATTGTTTACGAATACCAGTTTGTATTACAAAAGCTATTAAAAAGCTATAAAACTACATTTAGTAATAAGTCTAAATAATATATAGTATGTAAGTTTTCTATATATTTGTGCATGTGTGATCGTATACAAAAAGTGCTGAATTGACATTCTCTTCTAATTGTGAAAGCATTGTGTATTTTTACTATTTTTGTACAGTGTACAGTTTTGTGTTTGATTTAGAATCCTTTTTAATAACAACATAATATAAGTGTTGAGTAAAAGTCTGAAATATTTGACACACTAAATACGAACGTTAGCATAATATAGCATAGTCAAAACCAGCAATATATAATGTCAAAACAAGTGTGTCATGAATATATGCAAAAATTTCCGACTGGCATTTCTGTACCAAATGAAGAAAGAATAAAATTTATGATTTCTCATCCTGTTATCAAGTAAAAATTGACTTTTTTTTTTGAAAATCTAATGCTAATTATTATAATTTTCCATGTATAAAAGTCTTCAAAAGGCATATATGACATACTAAAATAGCATACAAAATAATACAGTACAAATAAATGCAAGTACATGTTTTTGACTCCATCGTTTTTAGTTGTAATTTTGATTATAAAAAGAATTGATTATTTATTGTAATTATAATTATTATTGAAGAGCATATAATATTATGGCATTTTTTAATGTATGTAATTAATAATTAATAGTTAATCAGAATAGACAATAGTTTTGAATAAAAACATTTACAGATATTTTATCATAAGTTATTAGTTATATTTTTAGGTAAACTTATTTGATCTGGATAATATAATATGATTATACTCAACCATTCATTGTATATATTTATATTTTATATATATTTAATCACAATTTGATCGACATAATATAGGTACAGACATTCAGATTCATCAGACATTTCATGCAAAACTACATAATTATGTAGAATAAATATAAATAACATGAATAAAAAGGAACATTACTGAGAGCTCAGTAATAATTAATCATAAGGACAATACATTATATATTATATATATATATTTTGTACATTTCAGTTCTATAATAAATTATAATAATCTTCTCTGTATAAATTGAAACTCGACGAAATCTGTTGACGAAACTTACTTATTTTATTAGTTTTTGAAGAGACTTCGTGAGAAGATTTATGGTTTTAAAGTTAAAGACGAGGATAAGTTAAATAATTATAATAATTTTAGTTATCTTAAACATCACAATTATCACTAGTGAAATCACTTCATAAAAACATTAGAATCTGAATGATCAGCAATGTTAGTCATCATATTGATAAAAGACTTTGCACCACGTTGCCATACAAAGTGACGAATTTTCTCCTTTGCCTCAAGTAAACGATCAGAAACACTGGGTTTATGACTATCATCATTGTCATTATTTTCCTTGTCAATTTTATTTAAAGATTCTTCAGTCTCTGGGAAATTAAATAATTTATCGTTGAAATTATGAGAAGTGTTTGTGGGTAGAGAGTTTGGTCTATTTCTTGCTGCTGTTGACGATGATGATGATTTGAATGGAAATAGTTTTTCTTTGAAAAGGAGCATATTATTTAATGAGGATCTTTTTGAGATGTACTTTCTGTTTACTTTGGAATGAACATCATTAAGAGGAATATGATGAACCATTCTAGCTGAACAGGCTTCAAAAGTTCGTGTGTCAAAAGTTCTTGTCTTTAATTCAATCGTCTTGTTCATCTATATATATAAAAAAAATAATATTCAACATTATACAAAGACAAATATAATTAAATATAAAAAGGATTATGAAAAGAAAAATGATGAAAAATAAAAATGTTTGAATTATCTTACCTTGATAAATATATATTTTTGTAATGTGGGATGTATATTTTTTCCAGAGAGAAACTAGATGAATGGATAGAGCTTCAAAATTCAGGGGAGTTAAATGATCTCAGAAATGAAAATGACCATTCCCAAACAAGAAGTGACTTGATTCCTAATAAAAATGAAGAATATGCGTTAAAAAAACGTGAAGAGGGGAATTTACTATTTAAAAAACGTGCATTCATCGAGAGTATTCACAGTTATAACGAAGCTCTAAGATTTATGCCTATCTCTTCTTCTCCTTCTACTGGTAAAACTGAGACTAGTGAAAATATTATCAGTCTTCTGTTTGCAAACCGGTCGGCTGCCTACTATGAATTAGGAGATTACAAAAATTCTCTCTTGGATACAAAGTTGGCACTAAAGTATGGCTATCCACAGAGATTAAAAATAAAAGTAGTTGTTCGAAAAGTAAATATTTACCTGAAACTGGGTAATATTGAAGAGGCTGAAATCTCACTGAAGGAAGCTCGAGAATGTCAAGAAATATCAAAAGATGCAGAGTTAAAAATAAAACAGTGTAAAATTGAGTTGGAGAAGGTGAAAAAGGAGAACAGCAGCAGTAGTAGCAAGACGACCACTAGTAGAACACAAAATGAAACAACAACAAAGTCAAACTCAGAATCAGAGTCAGAAGAAGAAAAAGTACAAACACTCTCTAATCCAACTCCAAAGTCAAAGTCAACTAGTTTGTATCCAACACTTGAAGATTTTGATGAGAATCCTAATTTTGAAAATGCTTCAAAAGATGTGGAAATTCACTATTCAACATATAAAACTCGTTATGTCAAATGTAAAAAGAGATTACAAGTGGGTGATATTATTTTTCAAGAAGAACCTTTTTCATCTGTTCTCATTCCCGAATTTTATGAAAAAATGTGCTTCCAATGTCACACTTATCTTGAACATGACTACTTTTTCCCGTAAGTTTGCCTCTCCTTTTTACTAATAATTTCATATCTTGTTACTTGATGTTGTACTGTAATATCTAAAATATATAAAATATAACGTATTATTATTATTATCTTATCTATATTTTGTGTACTGCACTTTATGGCTTACGGCTTAACTTTAACTGCTTTATACTTTTACAATAATATTATATTATTGGAGCGTAGCGTATTGGATATATCAGGAATTAAAGTTCAGAATACATTTTTACTAGTAGTTAGTGACACACTTGTGATCACCGCACAAATATTATACATCCAAATTCCAAATTCCAACTACAAAATATTCACTTATTCAAACACACAGTTGAACTCTATCAAGTTCATGTTTACTTATACAAAAGAGAGGGAGTGATCCATGTATAAAATGTATAATATATTGATACTATATTATGCACATTATAAATTGTAAATAGACTTTACACTTTGTCATATTTTTTTTCTCTCTCATGACAAGAGTGTGCATGCACAATCTACAAATCTAACCACTTGCTATCTACAAAAATCTCCAGTAGGAAGAGCATCATATCAGCAATGCAATGTGTTTAAATTTTAAATGATAGTCAAGGTTATTAAGTATGGAATATAGAGTTTGGAGTATGGATGATGAAAAAGTATGTGGAATGCAGATAGATGATGATGATAGATCGTTAATCGTTAAGTGGCCACATGTTTAAAACTCAATTTGTTATCTACCAGCTACTATCGTTTTGTGTTTTGAACAGAGAGCTGAAAATTGATGTGATAAAAAGATTTGAAAAGAACCTGTAGAGAAAAAATGACAGTCTAGTCTATATATATTATGTAATATTATGTCATATATTGGGCATGGGATTAAAGATTACTACAGTCTGTAAAATCTCAAAGGAATCTAAAGTATTGCACAGTGAAAATAATACAAAATTCAGTGTTTTTACATTGTATGTAAATATTAAAAGGACACGCGCTGAAATTTATGATTACAATTTATTATTATTTTTATACTATAATGAATTACGAATCCAAAAGTTTACACGTAATATTTATGATGGGTAATATGTGTGCAACACTTTTTAGTAGATATTTATCACAATAATATACTTCGTTTCTATTTTTCTCGTAGTATTTTCTGAGTAACTTTTGAACACCAAAAAAAAATCTTAATCTAAATTTTATACACAAAATAAATTAGATGTTAGGCAAAAAGGAGGAGAGATGTATAGAAAAATTAACATGTGACATTTTACATCATCATGCTCGCACCACAAATCATTTGAGGTTGTCCATGTTCTATGTTCTGTGGGGTCAATAAGAAATTACCATATTTTTTTTCCTTACAAGTGTCAAATGCTTCTAGTTTCTAGTAAACAGTTATTACTATTCCTTATCACTCATTCATTAAGTTGTCATGCATGCAAAAATCATGAAGTATTAAAAGTATGACGTCTCTGACTTGTGAAGTATAAATCTCTATCATTAAATAAGTATTTAAAAACAAGGATTTAGATTTCCTTCATAATACTTTTTACATAAATGAATTTCATGCAGATTATCAAATAATTATGTAATAATGATACATATTGAAATGGCAGAATTCAGTGTTCAAGAATTTTCATTCATTTTATGATTCATGATTCATGGATAAAGTTAGAAATTAGAAATTTTAACGCAATAAAAACATATTATTATCCTGCTATTATTAGTAAAATGTAAACGTACAAATCATCAATAAACTTGGTAGATATAACTTGTGACTTATGGATATGTTATTTTTTTTGGAATGAACAGATGTACTGGTTGTTCTCAAGTTAAATTTTGCTCCGAGGATTGTTACTCCAAAGCCTGGGAGCAATGTCACAAGTATGAATGTGGATCTTTGGACCTATTGACCTCCGTGGGGATCGCACACTTAGCTCTAAGAACTTCTCTAATTGCTGGAAAGAGGAGAATTTTAGAGTCTCTTTCAATATACAAAGATAGTGCTCAACTTTCAAAAAGTCTGAATGTATTTAAAAAAGGAGAAGATTCATATCTTCGAGTACTTTCACTACTGGATCATATGGATGACATGAATGTTGAAGACATGTTTCAATACTCTCTTGTAAGTTTTTAGATAATTTTCCCTCGTGTTAATTTAATTTAAATGAAATTGATAAAAACAATATAATAATTTACAGAGGACTTGATTTAGAATTCATTTGTTTGTTTTTTAGACGGCCAGCCTCCTTGTAAATTTCCTCATGAAGAAAACAAGTTTCTTTGACGATGTGTCAGAGGAGGACAAGTTCAAAATTGGAGGAGTATTACTTAAACATGTATGCCAATTGATTTGTAATGCACATGCTGTAACTTTTATTGCTTCTGGTAAGCACAAATAGATATTTTTGTAGTTTCTCTTTTGTTCCTCGTAAATCATTTAAAAAAAATAAGCCACGATAATGATAACCGTTTGCATACTAAGAAGACCATAAAACATGAAAAAAATTGCTAATATTATTGCTAATAATTATTCCTTAAAATGAAAAGAGCATATTTTTTTTGCTCCATTTATTTTTAGACCACAAAATACAAAATATGTCAGCAACAACTGTCGTAGAAAGTCAAGTTCGGATTGCGAGTGCTATTTATCCAAGTGCAAGTATCATGAATCATTCTTGTGAACCCAACATTGCGTCTAGCGTAAGTAGTAAAACTGTCAAAGAAAACATGTCAACATTCAACAGTCAACACCCGAAAAATAAAACCCGGTTATTTATTTATGTAAGCCCAACTCTTTGCACTTAAACCTTGAAATTTCATATCGAATTTTATTTCCTCAATTCTCAATAGTTTTACCATGGAAGGACGTTACTTGTGAGACTGACATCTGACCTGAGAAAAGGTGCTGAAGTTTATAACTGTTATGGCCCACACTCAAGAAGAATGAATAGAGACACAAGACAGGAAATTCTACAGGGTCAATATTTTTTCAACTGTGATTGTAATGCCTGTGAACGAGAATTAGAAGATGGCTACAGTTTTGTTGTAAGTTGAATATATTTGAGATTTAATATTTATCATGAAAACTATTAACAAAATAAGACGTGCATAATTCATGTAATGTATTTTAATTTTTAATGTTGATTATATTATATTCCAGGACAAATTTAGTGCCTTGAAATGTAGTAAAAATAAATGTGGAGGTCCAGTTGTACCGAATCTAGCCAAACAAACTTTTCTGGTCGAATGTCAAGACTGTGGAAGTTTTGAGAACATTGAAACAAATTTACATAATGCCTTGAGAATAGGAAAAATGATTTCCATGGGTAATTATAATCAATATTAAGTACAGAACAACAAAAGGAATGTCAATTTATTCCTAGTTTCTCATATTATTACAATGAAACAAGTGTGAAACAAATAGATGAATGAAGGTTGTTTAAATTTTCAGGTTCAAGTAAACTGGACGAGTCAAAAACAGCAGATGCTCTCAATATATTCCTAGAAGCACACAAGTTGTGTGAGAAATCCTTGTACAAATTTAATTCCGACTTTGGAAAAGTGAACGATTTGCTAGCACATTGCTATTCAATTTTAGGTATTATCAACAATCAGCAACTATTATTATAATATTCAACCTCTTCAAAATTAAATCAAATGTTTCAAAATTACTGTCTAATGTTTTGATTCTAAATATGCCTAAAAATCCATGAAAATAATTATTTATTTTTTCATTTTTCAGGAAATTCTGACTCTGCCATTCCATACTTGGAAGAAAGTCTCAATTACGTACTTGAAAGATTTGGCGAGTCATCGGTTGAATATGCTCGAGAGTTAAAAAAATTTGGAGAACTTTTAGAGTTCTCATCTTCTTCAAATACAACGGAGACAAAAGCCAAGATAGAAGACTGTATTGAAAATTCAAACAGAATACTTGAGCTATATATTGTGTAATGTCTCCTTCAGAAACATTTTAAATTTTGAAAACTCCTTTTTTTATATAAATCGAGTGTCTTCTTTCAAATGTGTTTGTATTCATATTTTAATATACTATTTTATATTTCCTATTGAAAGTTAAATAAATATATTCAGATTCTATAATAGAAATCATATGATGTTTATTCTATAAAAAAATAAACAAATTTATTGTGGTAAATATTCATAAAGCTTGAAAAATAAAGACAAACCATATATTTTTTCAAGTATAAAAAGTATTTTATCTTTGATTCATACACTTATCACATGCTAGATGCTAGTGTTTGCTTTCATAATTCATATTCTAATTCATGTTTTGAGAAAGTCCAGCTATGTCATGTCTAACCTACTTTCTTCTCCTACTCATTCATTATTTACTTCAATGGGAGTATCAATCCGAAACCGAATTGGAATCGTCACTGTATTAAACGGCACAGTTTTATTATACATATATACACACTTGAGACTTTTTGTACATAGTTCAACTAGATTTTAACAAGTTCAGCTCAACTGAACTGAACTGAACTGGACTGACTTTCACTGGTATAGCATACTTTGTACATGTATTCGTATGATTTTATAACATGAACAAACAAACAAACATGCATGTATGTTGTTAGTCCCATGTAAAAAATAGCATGCGAGGGTTTCGTATAATATTATGTCTACTTTTCTTGATTCTATTGATTTTTCATCCTTCACCATATTAATGATAATAACATACCTCCGTGTATTTAATACTTAATACCCTGAAACTGTTGGTGTGCGTGCAACCAAATCCACGTTTTGCAAAACAATTGGATATTATTTACATATAGACACCAACCAATGCCCCTGGTTCATTTGCCTATAAATACTAGTATTTCGAAACGAGAGCTACTAGTTGATATCATGAAGTACGAGAAGAACGGTTGACAGTAAAACAAACAAGTAGACAAAGTTTCTTCATAATATCTTTCTTTGTGTTTGTGTATAATTAATTAACTTAGCATTTTCTAAAGTTTAAACCATCCTTAATTTGAATCATGAAGTCAGCAAGAGTAACTTTTGACCCAAGTACAATCGATATAGATGCTACTTTCTATACTGACCAAAATGGTTTAGAATGGGTAAGTATCATTGCTCTTTACAATGAAAAAGTTAAAAGATTGGAAACTTTTTTTTCTTTGTTCATCATAAATCATAAACCATAACATTATTATTATAGTATAGTGTTTTGTATTTTTTTAAAGAAACTATTGAATAATGTTATATTATATTATCATTACAGGAGAAACAAGGCTTTTGTGAAGTTTGTAATATCAAGACACAACTACGATGTGAATTTTGTCCATGGATATTTTATTGTTCACCAGGGCATCAATTAAGTCACTGGACTAATACACATAAAACCTCTTGTAATAAAATTATGGAGAGGACTGATGGTGATTTCGGTCGTGTAAGAGTGGCCAAAGTAAAAATAGATGCTGATACCCTCCTCCTCCCTAGACCAACACTTGTGTTCCTCCCTAGACTACCATTTCCTCAAGAATGGCAACCACCTAGTAACAATAGTAACAATGCTTCTGAGAATACAAATCAAATCCCTATCATTTGTCTCGGTTGTTATGCCATCATCAATAATAATTTGGATGAAATATCCTGCTGTAGTCGATGTTTTTGGCCTGTACATAATAAAACTTGTGAGATGGTAAGATTAACATTTTTACATACTATATTACTTAAAAAAAAGTTGTTTCAAGAAATATAAAATTTTAATACTAAAAGTATGACTATACATCAGAATTTAATTTTTTTAAACAAAACAATAACTATTTTCCATTTTGAACCTCACTAAACAGAAAACTCCTCATTTAGCAGAATGTAATGTATTTAAACTGCATAGCATTTTGTGGACCCCAAGCAATCGATTTATTTATGATCTTGTTGGAATAGTTCGAACCTGCTTGATCAAAACAACAAATCTACAACAATGGAAAAACTTGTTCAAGATGCAAAATCGCTTTCGGAATCGAACAGAAACACAATTTGACCGAGTAGCCGTTGATTTTATTTTGCGAAGTTGCCGTATGAACTTTATATCAGCAGGTGAAATTCGAGAAATCATTGGAATTTTAATGACTAATAGATTAATTTTACCTTTGAATTTGAATGAGACTCCGTCGATTAAAAGGTTCCTGCAAAATAAAAAAATACATCAAATATTTAATTAGGCACACACATGAAATAAACAAAATATTTCAAAATTAATCAAATTAATAATATTATTATGATGTTGTTTTTTTTTTCTAGATATGTCTACTTTTTACTGCAAGCAGATGAAAGAATTCCATTTTCACCATTTCCACACAATTGTGACTCAAATACAAATGTAAGACCTCAACTAAATAATAAATTAGAAATAGAATTTTACACGAAAGATTTAGTTCAACGAGGACAGAAACTTACCATGAATATTATCCCGGAAGAATTATCTTCAACAATTAAGAGTCGGCAACAATACTTGTCTTATTTCAACTATCCTTTTTGTCAGTGTCACAAATGTATGGATGAAATTGGATTAAACACACCGAATAATTATTTATTTGCCTTGAAATGTACTGCATGCAAAAAACCAACGAATTATTTAATTCCAAATGAATCGCGGGATGATTGGAATTGCGCGGGGGATTGTCGCGTGTCATTGAAAGCGGAGGAAGCATCGAAAATTTTTGACAAGATTGAAAATGACCTTCAGGAAGAAGTGTACAAAGTGGCTGACACGGACACAAATTTAATTGACCTATGGACTATACTTTATTTTCGATATGCGGGTTTTATTCTTCATCCCAAACATTATTTGATGCACACCATTTCTGTCAAAATAGCAGAATTGACCTCTAGTATCATTCTGGATGAGGTCAAATATCATCAAAGTCTTCATGATGATAATATCTTACTCATGGAGAATTTTTCTAGGGTCATTTCAGTGGAAGAGCAGATTTACCCTACGCCAAATTATAGTCGAGGTCAGAGTTTATAATTTTTGCGACACAGTTTCAAAGTAATAATAGTTTTTTTTACATATGTTATAATTATTTAAAAACTGAAACCTTTTTTAATTTTATTTTAATTACAGGAAAACACATGACATGTTACGGTCTACTTCGGCTCAAACATTTGGAATTATCCATTTTAAATGAGTCTATGATGGTTGAAGAAGCGGATGAAGATTTAGAGGATATTTTTTGTGAATTAAATGACGGCATTGAAATGATGTTGGAAAATTTCAAGGTAGATCCAGATGAAGAGCCATTGAGTGATAAAGAACTTAAAAATGTACATCAAAACATGCGGAATGTTAAATTGTCATATATGACAGCTCTTCTCAAGGCTTTTTTCAAGAAAAATCCAGAACAAAGTATGAAATTGGAAAGATGCACTCAGTTACAAAAACAAGTTATCGCATATTTGTAACTTTAAAAAAAGAGAAGAGATTTCAAGCTTTACAGAATGCAGACTACATCAGAAAAATCCTAGGAATTCTCTATTCGTTTCATTTTGTACATATTTAAGCTTTGAGGAAGGAGCAACAAAGTAAAATCCGTTTCTGGATTGAAATACTGGAAAAGTTGATGATTTCACTCCACAGATTTCTCTACCATCTTCTCCGATTGAATGGCTTGAAAAAGGGGAACAAAAAGCAAGTAATGCAGTGTGGATCCTCTTTTTATAAGCTGTGAGTTCTCAACGTTTTCAATAGAGCTCTTCAACGTTAATAATTTTCCAGCCTTTTTGTTATATAAAAACTTAAAAGGATAGGTTTTCTGATTACTGATTATTCATTCAAGGCCTTTAAATTTTCACTTTATGTATAATAAAAATGTAATAAATTTTAGAAAGCCAGTACAAATGAATTTTAAAATTATTTTTAATCTGCGTGATGAATATAAACATTACTTTTTTTTGTTTTAAAACATCTGA
The DNA here is from genome assembly GCA_034698325.1 of Sminthurinus elegans. Lineage (NCBI taxonomy): Eukaryota > Metazoa > Arthropoda > Collembola > Symphypleona > Katiannidae > Sminthurinus > Sminthurinus elegans. The sequence goes on along the minus strand of JAQGBI010000083.1, from coordinate 7,032 downwards.
AATTTATGTGTTTTTCATTTAAAAAAACCACCAGCCAGCATCAAGTATAAAACATTTTCCATATCTATATTATCTCATTTTTTATACCACAGTTTGTAGTTTGTAGTAGAGTAAAAACCTGTGAAAAATTAATAGTTTACTTTGAATTTTGAATAAATAAGGAAAGAGTTACTGTTAATTGACTATAAAAATTTGACAGCTTTTCCGTTTCAGTTTTCAGTGGATGCCGATGCCCATTCACCATTCACTATTCAGTATATCCGTCATCATGTAATTTTCATAAAACTTTTTCTTTTTACTAAACATTTACTTTACACTTTTATATTCCCAACAGACTCTAGATTCTAGACTGTCTCTTTCACTCTTTCTTTTCCTCGTAGCCACATGAGAAAAAGTTGGACTGCATTCTTCAATGGGGTCTCTTTTCACTTTCACTTTCCCCCATAAATTTTCTGCATGCAGTCGTAAAGTCTCAAATTGACAAACTCATTTTCCTCTTCCCTTTTTCCACACAATATAAAAGGTGTAAAAAGGTATGTAAAATGTATCTGACAAATGGAAGCATACACATATGTCTTGCATATAAAGTTTAAAACATAAAGAGACTTACACCTTACAATATGTGCATACTATATCTTACATCCTTTGAAAAAAAAAACATACCGCAGAGTTTACTGTTTACAATCTAAAATAAAAAAAGAAAGGAAAGAAATAGAAAGTGAAAGCTCATGAATATGAAGAGAAAAGAGAAAGCTTTTCATATACGTAAAATATATCAATAGCCGTATTGTACAGTGTACAGTGTAAAAGTACAAACTAGTAAATGCACATTGCAGAGGAGAAAAGAGAAAAGAGCATCAAACTTGTCAAGTATCAAGAGAAGACTTAACAGAAAACAGAGTACAGAGAAACAAAGAGAAAAGAAAGAGAGAGAGAGAGTCATTTACGTGTTTTTTACTCCTCCTCACGTGTCAGTTTGAAAAAAATCCCCATTCGAAAGTGAATAGTGAATCGACAAAGCACATTCACATCCACACCGTCTCATAACAAAGAGAAAGGACAAAAGACAAAAGACCAAAGACAAAAACAAAGGATCTCGTCTCATCTCATCTCATCTCATCTTATTTTCTGCTCACTCTTACACAAGAAAAGAAGATAGACTGTGTCATGTCGATCCGAGAAAGGAGAGGAAAAAGAGGTGAAGAACACAAGAAGAAAATGAGATGAAAAGAATAAAATGCCAACACAAATATCCTGTACACCAGACACTATAAATAGGAACTTTCTACTCTATTTCATTCCGCGTACCTCGCACTCCGATGCATGTTTATTTTGCCCGTGCATGTACAATGTACAATGTACAATGTGCTGTGCTGCAGACTCTAGAGTCTGGAGTCTGGAGAAGAAGAATGATCATCACATCAGCATGATATCAACTCGAGCTTCGAGTCTCGAGTCTTGAGCTGGAACTGCGAACTGAGCATAACTTGACTCTGTTTCTCTTTCTCTCTCAATGTATGTAAGTTTCATCCCTCTCCACTCTTCACTCTTTACACACGTTTTCCTTTACGCACTTTTCCCTCTCCTTTTCCTTGTGGATCCTATTCCGATCTCCTCGCGCCTCGTGCTGCCGCTCTCTCTCTTCCCCTCTCTTCTCTTTAGACTTTACTCTTCAGTCTTCCGCTGGATTCCTAGAGGAAAAGACGTGGGATTTACACATCCTCTCACATTTCACATTTTAGTACTCGTCTCAACTCTCGAGTCTCAACAGAACATAAAACAACATTTGTAATATTCTCGTCAATAATTCACACACATTTCATGTGAGATTCCTGCAAAGAACAGATACTGAATACTGAATACAGAATACAGAAAAAGTATAATAATATATTATAAATTATACACAGGACACACATATTACATAATATTAGACTGCTCACAAAGACTTTGTGTATATTAAATATTTATACTAAGTGAATTCCATCTTTCCAGCATTTTCAACAAGCAGTTTCTTGTACAACTTTCAACATTGGATTTGGACTGTGGAATTTGGAATTGGAATTTGCAATTCCAGGCTAAAAATAACAATAATATAAAAGAGGGCAAAAAAAAGTATTCGTTTAGATAGTTTTCTTATTATTCCTTTTTTCATACTCCATATTTCCATAATATTTCATACGTGTGCTATTCTCAGTTTTCTAGTTTTCCAGATTTTCAGTGTAAGCTCATAAAACATGAACAAAAAAGAAGAGTGAAAATAGCAATAGGAAAAATAAGCATTTATGAACTGAGGCGAATGAGATTTTCAAAAGTGAGTGTGTGTTTGTTTGTGTGTGTGTCAGTTGGGTTTGTTTGGATTTGAGTGTGAATTTTTCTCCAGTCTCCAGACTCTAGAAACTACACTTTATTCTCTAGATTTCTCCTGCAGAGTGAATAAATTGTGAATTGTGTATTATTATTTTTTTGTACTTTGAGACGTGTGAAAAGTAAAAGTAAAAAAAAACCTACATTCTTTAATATAATATTCACCGTTCATTGTGTGATTGTGTCGTGTAGGATTGTGCAAAAACTTATTATTGCATTCTTTTCTGGATTTTGTGACAGCTGTGCCCAACTTTTTCTCCTCCAATCTTGTTTCGAGTATCCTGTAATTATTTTCTACTCGTAAAAAATTCATCAAGTATTTTGTAATAAAAATAGAAATAGTTGTGTTTATCCTGTGTACACTTTAATAATTAAAACAATCCAAAATCCAGCCAAATTCCCTACAATACAATACATAACAAATTGAGTGGGAGTTCTCAGTTCCAGAACACGTAAAGTAAAAATAAGTGGAAAGTCAAATTAAGTCAAAAGAAAGGACAAGAGAGAAAATCCTCTGCATACAAAATCTCACCCTGTCTCCATTTTCTCCATGTACATTTTGTGTATTATATAAAATGAGTGTTAAAAGTTAAAAGTGAGGCCGAGAGAAAGAAAGAAAGTGAGTCTATAAATTCTTAAGGGATTTCTCCGAGTGTTGTCCTTGTTCCTTGTTCCATGTTCCTTGTTTCTCCTTCACTTTTACGTTCACATTGGTTGTTCCTTGTGAATTGTGAAGGAATTTCCCTTGTCGGCAAAAAATTTGTATGCTGAAGTTGCACTAGCCAACCAAAACTAAAAGTAAAACCAAAAGCCAACAGCCAAAGGAAAGGAAACCACGAATCATAGGAGAGCAGAGCGCAGTACAGATTACAGATTAGAGACACTGATAAAAGAATCCCGAGGACTGACTGACGTTACTACGACCATTTGTGAATTGTGACCAAATACCAAATATAAACAGTGCTCTCCTCTTCTGTTTTACCCCCTCTAAAAACCAAACCAAGGAAAAACCCAAGCAAATCAGACTGATTCAGATCTCAGATGCTTACTAATTTCTAATTTCCTTTTCCCAAGAATGATATCTACATTTGCATTCAAATTCACATTCACAGACACCGTCTGCATTTCCCATTCTTGACTTTTCTTATTTTCCTTTTACCAAGAAAATTCTCATCATCTTCATCTTGAATCTTGAATCTTGATCTGTCTTCAATCTGCTCTGTACTTTGTGTGTGTTTGTTTGTAATCTACAAAGACAAAGAATATTCATTGACTTTTCCTCCGCTCATCTGTTTTCTGATTGTGAGTTTAACTAGTTTCCTCACATCATTTGTTTCAGACTGAGGCTCTTCTAGTCTCTAGACTCTAGTAAAACAGAACAGGACAAAGAGACACCAAAGAACAAACAGCAGCTCGTCTTTTTGTGTGACTTGTGAATCGTGAACATTCAATAGTCAACCTGATTTTATTTGACTGGATTCAGTTTGATTGGATTTGATTGCAACCTTGTGATTTGGATTGCATTTGAATCTAGAAGCTAGAGATAGATTTGGATTTACACTCGGCTTGAAATTAGAATTGACTCGTCGTCATCCTCATCATCATCATCTTGGTTTTACTTGGATTTGATTTGATTTGATTTGGTTCGGACTCTACTGTCGCCGCCGCATCACACAGGGCCAAAACCAAAAGAGAACTGGAGCTGAACTAGACTGAGTGAGTGAATGATGAGTGATTTTAATTAAATTTCCTCTCTTCTATCTTTTCTCTATGCTGTGTAATTTATATTGTGTTTTGTTTTGTGTACGCTATAATATTCGTGCTATGCTTTGTATCCGTAACCGTATTCCTTATTCATGCACATGGATTTTACATATTACATATTAGAGTTCAAGCTGCATATTGATGTTTCATAATATCCTGAATGCTCATGTTTACAGGGCCACGTGTTTATTGAACCTTTTTCTTTTTTCTATTCCAATTGGTCTACGGGGTATCATTTTTTATTCCTGTATGCATTTCCATTGAGTATTGATGTTGAGTATTGAGTTGATGGACTTGTCTTGTCTACAATTTACAAAATCCATTTTGTCCTTTTGCTTTGACACAGTCGTCATTCTCATTCATCTAAATTATAAAATTGGATTATTAGAGCACACACGAGGACATTTTAAGACGAGTGCACTGTGTATTGTATTTTGTATTTTGTGATGCTCCTCTTTCAACTTTCAAATAGATGTGCAATGTATTGTCTTTTTCAATTTAAATCCCATGTTTACATTAGCTACACGTTGCATCCGAGATTCGTGATCCGTGCATCTCTATTCTCTGTTCTTTGTGCTCTATTCTAGCTTCTAGTGTGTAGTTTTCAAGGGCCAGCTCTCCCTCTCTCTCGTTCTCGCTGTCGCTCGTGAAGAGGTGGGATATGAAATCGGAGCTTGGAGCTTTTAAATGACAAAAAGTGGTACATATTATGTGGACGTGCATGTTTCTCGCAGGGGACTGGGATAGTGGAAATCCATGAAAGGGTAGAAACTAGAAACTAGAAGCAGAGTACAGAGAACAGAGCACACACTGAGAAGGAGCAGGAAGAACAGAATATAGAGAGTACACGTTACAAGTATTATGCATTATTATTACGATCCTCTGTCACCATTCAACATTCACCATTTAAAAACATTTATTTATATGAGGAAAAGGGATTACTGGATTTTATGCAATATACATGCGTTGCTTCGGATTTCGGATGAGTAAATAGTAAATAGTAAAGGCTAAACGAGATGTTAAAAGAAGCTGAAAAGGTAGTCTCTCTTTCATGCATCTTGTGTTTATTCTGTTTCTTTTGTTTCCTTTGCGTCAGAGAACTACCGTATCCCGTTTATTTACTATTTATTTATATTAGGCGAATAGAACACGGAATTTTGAATTTGAATGTGAATTTAAATTCCTACTCTTCTGTTTTGTTATGCTGTGCTGTGCTGTATTGTATTGTATTGTGGAGAAGGAGCCGACAGTTTTTCAGGCATAAATCTCTAGGCTGATGACTTGATTACACAAACGAAAAGAAAGGCAAAGCGAAAAGTTGTCTTTTGTACTTCTAGGCTTTTTAAGCTCCAGCTTAAAGAGCCTAAAGTCTCTAGACTCTAGACTCTGGGAATTGTGAATGTCTAATGAAATGAATAAAGAGTAAAAAGATTTTTCTTTGTGTGTGTATTGTAGATACAACTGAAAGTATTTCAAGTCTCAAGTCTCAAATCGCGAGTCTCGAGTACACAAAAGTTCCTTGGCCAAAGTGGAAATAGATACCAATTTAGTTTAGATTTTTGAATGTTCCGGAATTCATTTTCTATTTTCTATTTCCCTTTTGACAGTTGACACGTGGATTTGATTGCGTAAATGTAAAATGCATGCGTAAAATGTGTAAAAGTGCGTGCTTGTCAATTGTCAATCCTCATGATTCATGATTCACCATGTGTATCAAGTATAAATAAATAAATAAAAAGACTCTCTTCTGTACTAAATGTTATTTTGCGTAAATATTTTTTCGCAAAGTTCTACATTTTTTCTACTACTTGGGATCTGTAGTTATAGACAGTTGACAAAATTATAAGGAAGAAAACAATTGGAATTGGATTGAAATCAGTAGTATTGTCAATCCTCATGTTTCTTATCTATTGTCTATTATTTATTTAAATTTAAGAACAAAATGTCTTAAAAGTCTTGAGATTCATTTAATTCGCGTTGCGTTTTTTTTTGGATATTGCCAGTGTTAAAAGATTTAAAAGATTCAGAGTCAGTCCATTCAAGTGCACTGTTTATGAGGGATGAAAAGGCTGTTTTGGAAAATATGGAACAACACATCTACAAAATATTCATGTATTATGCCGGTATAAAATTCGCATTCAAATTCAAATCTAATTTTTCCCTTTGCATCAAAAAAAATGATAGGAGTGAGACAGGTTGTCAAATTCTATCCATCTCCGTTTGAAATTCAGCTTTCAAAATGGAGCAGAGACAGTAAAGAGGAGATTGAGGAAATCAAATGTCTTCCAGTGCGAGTTTCAGTAGCATTGAATCAAGTGTGCATTACACGCGTCATTCATTCAAGTCCTCTGTCCTCCCTTCACTCGTCATATTTGTGTCTATGTAGAATATAAAGTATCAAATGTGGTGGGGTGCCTAGTGCGTAGTGTGGAGTGCGTTTGCTAAACAATATCTATTCAATATTCATCATAAACTCATTTTAAATTTTATAGTTGTACATGGTACACGTGCATGTGGCGGGGATAATGAAATCACTGTCCACTGTCCAAATTAATCTACTTGTGATTTGTAAACTGTAGACAGAAAATATTTGAAAATATCATCATTTCACACAACACACAAGTCATTTAATTCTATTTAAAGATACCCTTTTTTTTCTTGATGGATTTTGTCATTCCAAAAAATTCTCTTATTCTGGAACAGACAAAATTTAAAACACGTCCTCTTTCTTTTTATTCAAATCTCAAAAAAGTATAACTTTCTATAAAAAAAAAAGATAAAGGTAAAATCTACATCAATTTCATCTACTGCGTTAACCTCATAGGCACTGATGTCACAACTGTTGTGACATAATACCTATTTGTTACATGTAAAATTTAAAGATCGGATTTGGGCTAATTGGGG
>JAQGBI010000082.1:0-34019 GCA_034698325.1 Sminthurinus elegans | reverse complement strand
TAATCATGGAAGCAGCAAAAAAAATTCTGAAGAATTGAGCCATTAAACTTGAAGATTGTTTCGATTTGTTTTTTTTTCTCAAACTACCTATAATCTGCTAATTCACCTATTAGTCCATACCTCATAACTCATAACATCCATATCCATCAATAAACACTATACCATCTACAACTTGTGTACATGTGCTAAAAGATAAATAGATTAACAAGAAAGAGAAATAAGGAATACACTTTGAAAAACAAAAATCTGTGCAGTTTTTTTCTTGCCTCTTTGTGTTCATTCGATTTGCAATTTGCGATTTAAACTGATGAGGGAAGTAAAAGAGTGATTGTATGAGTTTGTGCATATTGCAATATAATGATGATAATCATAATATACGAGCAGTGCAATGTGAATTTGAAGCAAAATTATACACATTTTGGTGTTGGCAGGAGTGAGAAAGATAGAAGCAGAAAGAAAAGAGTAGTGAGAGAGGGGAACAGAAGTAAAATGAAGAAAAAAAACTCAATTGTGTCAAAGACTATGTGAAGGATTTTTTTCGCTCTCCTTTAATGCACCACAACGTGGAACAAAACAAAGGAAAAAAACTTGTCTTTCCTTACCAGTTTGTACCGTCTACCACTTCAATTCACAATACATGCCATTCAGTACACCGTACACAGTATACACTTTGTATTTTACTCTGTAACTCTGTACTATCAGTGTAGATGTGTACATAATCTGATTTGTACAATTTCAACCTCTCTCAAGTCAAAATAAGGGCTCAAAACTCATCTCATCTTCACTTAGTGTACAAATCGGAAATGAGCAAAACAAGTGAATACAATGGAAAGGTGATGACGAGCGTATAATATAGATCTATATCTGAATAAGTTTGAACGTGAAGGAGAGAGAGAGACAGTCTACAGCTACAAGCAAACTAAATGCATCATCATCATCAGCATCACGATGATATGGTAGGACTGAAGATGGGAAGCACTCAATTTTTTAGCAAATAGCAAATGCAATTCTGAGAGCAAAAAAAAAAGAGTAATCCACCGTCTGCATCTCGTCTTAGTATGCATAGGGTTTAACCTTAAAGACACAGTTTGAATGTAAAAACAGGAAAAAAATTTGTTGAAAAGCAAGACAGAGAAAAATACAGATAAAAAATGAACTACATTCATCTCTTCAATGAACTCAAACAAAATGTAAATTACTTGTATGTAGTTTGTAGTTCTTTTTTCCCGTTTCAAGTTTGAACTGTAAAAAAAGGATAAGAGAGTAATCATTTTTTGACCAGGATTGAAATCTTGTTAACCTTGAACAGAGAGTGAAATATTACATTAACTGTTGTATTTTTTATTTTTAAATTTTGCCTAGAGCATTACGATTTACAACTAATTTTCTTTGTAATTAGTGATCACAATGTAAAATGTAAAATTGTATTATTTTAAAGACAATGACAACATTTTGTGTTAATTTTCATGTCTTTTGAAAATCTCCGATTCTAATTTTCATCCAATTTTGAGCTTTTCCCTATAAAATTACTTTAGAAATTCCTCGAATAATTTTACTAATTTTGGAATTAATATGATTCTTGCTTCTGGTTTAAAAAAAAAATGCAATTTAGTGCATTTATTATTTTAATACACGCTCGGAACATCAGGCACGATTTTCATGATCAGATGTCTCATCTTGACAAGTTTTAAAAAGTGCCAATGTTCAGTTTTTCAAACTTTGAAGTAACTATACATACAAAAGTGAATGCAACTTGTTTATTCTGATTGCTGTGAAAAGTTTCCGACTTTGAGAATAGTCATACTGTATAGTTGATAGTTTGTGCATAATGTTCAATGCACTGTGCAGAATTGGGACGGAAGACAAGACAATAAAATATTTTCCACTATGATATGATTTCCTTATCACTTTGATGAATATATTTCCATCACTGCTTAATCGTGTTCATTAAACTTGTATTTTAACTTTACTTGTCTTCTCTAAAGTATGTACAAGATAAAAATATGTGTGTATACATTCGTACATCCATTTTATCCAACTATAGTTTGATGAAAGGATTAAAACCGGGACGATCACTTTCCTTTATTAAAAAACAAACAAATAGTGTTGAATACTTTACACAAGTTGTCTTATATCGGTGTTCTACATCTCCATTAAATGAACAATAAGGAATATAAAATGGTATGAGAGTCATTTCACTGAATGTTGCTGATTTACTCTTCCTTTTCAATTTTCAATGACAACTTTATGGGATCAAGTTTAGCTGTCTAGTTTGTACCTCTTGACCGAGAGTTGTCTGTCATGCATACAGCATATCTACTTACACACACACCTCTTTCTCTCTCTCTATCTATACAAAAGACTATATTGGTCAAGATTGAAAAGTTAAAGTGTATACTCAAAAACTGGAATGGACATTCAATATTCATGTACTTTTACTGTCCATCATACATCTTACAGATAGTTTCTTATGTTTTCATGAATTTACGTCACTACACTACAATACACACATGGATATAAGGAGAGACGAGTTACAGTAGTACTTAAAAATGAAAATGAAAACACAACCAGATGTTGTTCAAAATAAAAAGAAGTTTAGCAGTTTGTTTTCTAACAATGTAAATTTGCCATCCGCGTCAAGTACCATTATCATGACGTTTGTCCTTTGTAATACCTAATTTAAAACATCGTATAATTATTACCATAATTTTTAATAATGTGTATAGATTTCATTTTTTGTATATATAGATAATTTGTGCTAAGACATTGTCTAGGGTAATAAAGGCAGGCAAATTTGACTACTTACAATCATACACATGTCGTACTTCCTCAATTACTTTAAATCTTTGGATGACCATTTTTTCCATATATTTTTTTTTGAAGGGTAGACCGTCCTACAATTGTATTAAAATACCATCCAAATCTTTTTCATCTGTTATGTATTTTTATGCAATTCTTGTCAAGTCATCTAAGCTGACTTGGCTGTCAATTTATTTGATGCTTTCTGTCTGATCAATGAAGCATCAAAAACCATGCTGTCAAAAAGTAGTCACAATCTAAAACTTGATCCTTTATCTATCTTTCTATCGTTTGTCAGAAAGATAAAAGTATTTTTGAAATATTCAGAGATAGAACAAAGCCAAAGTACAAGTGTTGGAAAACTGCGAACCGAATGAGATAGAAAGTGACTTGTCAAGTGTGTATAAATGTATATATACATATATTGTCGCGCGTTGATTTATTAACAATAATCTATCCTTTCCATGCTCACCAAATTGTCAATAGGAATCACAATCAACGCCAAAATAAAGCCTTATTTACCTACCTAAATCTTCATTATTAAACTGCTGTGAAATAACCTATATGACCCACTCTCAATGCTTCAATATAGGATATAGGTATGGTGGTATTATACCGTGTACATGTACAAATAAAATAATACAACATGCATCCATACTAAAGTGCACATTTGAGATATTGATGTTGTCTCTTGTCTTGCAATTTTCCTTGTCAGTCTCAACAATGTCTATACAATGTGTCTGAAGCACCTGCGGCCTGTGGTCGGTCACTTCACATAGAAAAAAAAATTGCATTTCATTTCATCTCCTGTGTATCAAATCCATTTTATACATTGTTCTACCAAACAAAACACTAAACATACACAGGTATTGCAGTTTATAATAAGAAATAATATACCAGTATAACAAACATAACAAAACATACATTTGTTACAAAACTTACTGTAGTATGGGCAGTGGGGTTTTGCGTGTGTTAAAAGTACGTACAAGAGACTTTGTGTACAAGTTCGACTGCCTAAAATGAATAATGAATGAATGAACGAACGAAAGAACGACTGAATGAATGTCTCCTGCAATATATTATATCTAAAAAAAAGAGACAACAAAGTGTAAGCCGCTGGCTCTGTCTCACTGTGTGTGAAAAGAAGCATTATTCATGTGGTGATACATGTGGACTTTTGGGCTATTTATATTAAGAATGCATTATCATGGGCAAAAATGTCTTTATGTGGAGACACAAACAACTATACTTGATAATCATTTGTAGCCTAGTCTAAGCATGCATTGAGTCTTTCTCTGTACTCTGCACACTGTACATAATACCTTTCGAATGGGCTATAATATGTTTGTTGGATTTTTTTTTCTTTCATTGATTACAAATGAATGAATTCAGCATTCGAGAGACCGCCTGCCTATATACAATATAAAAAAAAACTAAATAGACACATCTCATCATGTATACACAATACACAGATACATAATTTATACTGGTTTTATTTTTTATTTCGTATAACTGAAAAGAGAACTGATTGATTTTATAAGTTCCTTCCTTTTCACAGTAGAATATTATGCATGTACATATTTTTGTACATACATAGACGCTACTTTTGTTATGCTGACCATGAAAAAAGAACAAACTTCATGTCAAATATGAGTTTATGGAGTTCAGAGTCAATATTCTATCCTAAACTTCATTTCCATTTCATTGAACTAATAAGTTTTTGTAAATTATTGATTACCATTACGTTCTGCTGTGTAGTTGAGATTTGAGATGTAAAAGTTGAACACGATAATTTGTAATTTGTTTACAACCTATATACCTCACTACGTTGCTTGTAGGTATACATAATGGCCTTACCATCATGTTGTACTGAGTAATACAGAAATTGTTATAATACATACATGTACAAATGTATAGGTATGCCTGGCTATTGTGTGTGCTATAGACTCTAGGATATGATTGATATTTGACGTATGGATGTCGAATGGATAGAAGATTGAAAGAAGGATTGAATATCCATCTGTGTACTTATTAAGCCGTTTGGCTTGTTCTTCCTCTTCTTCTATGTGCTCGTCTTCCTTTTCCTTTTTTCTCTTTACTTGTTGATTTTGTTTAACATTTATTACTTTTCTACTTTGATTTTTTTTTCTCTTGTAAAAGTGTCAGAGGAATAATGTTAAACCTCTATGTATGTTTCATGTCTGCAGTCTGTAGGACTGTCTCGAGTGTCGAGTGCAAGAGTCTAGATTGTAAACCGGACTTGAAGTAAAGAATTTTTTCGACTCCCATAACTTCACCTCATTATACTTTTCGAGTCTTATCGTCCAATGATTTTACATATTATAATTCATTTATTTATTTATTACTTGGAAAAGTATACGTGTACAGTTTACACTATGTATACGGAGAATTCCTATGTATCTTTTGTGATTCTTCCCAATGTATTTTGACGAATAAGTTGGAACAACCGTACCATAATTCATTTATCTATACATTATTAGGTTACCTTTCTTGAAAATTTTACAAATTACAACGTGGAAAAACCAAAAAAAAAGGAGTAACAAACAACAGTATAATATACACTGATACATAATATGCTCAAGCATCTTCAGACTTAAGCTTAGCCCATTTATATCGATAGAATGGAGACACATTTGCACGTACATATTTACCCATATAAGAAATATCAATCATTCCCTAGTGTTTGGTATTTTTTCAATTTACCTTATTATTCATTCACTTTTACATATTATTTAGGAGGAGACGGAGAGTGAAAGAATAATGTTTGTGTGGCGCAAGATGATTTTTTATATACCTAGATCTCAGCCACAACACGTCGCCTAAAATCTAAATGTGTGAATGACGTAGAGACAACGACAACGAAAACTACGACAAACAAACACAGTTTTGCAACTAGATATTTGCACAAGATGCAACTGCATCTTTCAGAATCTTTCTTATCTTTGTAATCCCGTTTCATTCAATGCGCCTCATCACAACTGATGAAATTAACTTGTGTACAGTTCACACACATACATGTATGTATGTATATATGTATGCATAAGGACACAAATGACACATTATTTTATTATAATGATTATTCTAAACTAAAATACGTACGTGTACATAAGAATCTACATCTGTCATGACACAAAAACATTGATAAAGAAATCTTCCCTTTCTTATTATCCTCCTCGTATATCATCTTATATATATACGCAGTGTTATATAATTCTTTTGATTTAATGAATACTTACAATTTTACTACATGATTTAACTTAGAAGAAGGATTAGAAAAGGTATACGCATACATGACTATATATTATATGTACGCTTTTAAGACAGAAAATGGCCATTTTTACAGACATGCAGAGATACCGTTATTGTTATTGTGCTGTTGCATCATGTAAAATACTACGACTGTTGATTATCCGAACTTTTACTACTGCAAAAGCATTAGTTGTAAAAAGACAACTACTCGCAGTATATCTACTTTATATACACTTGAAATGAAAAACGCAACTTTTTCATTAATTCTTTCTTAATGAAAATTAATTGTTTTATATTTAAGTTGACATAATAAAAGCTCCTGAATTCAAACTCACAATATATTCTTTATATATATATATATATAATCCGCGACAATTTAACTTTGGATATTTCGAAATATATCATGTAAATTAAGCTGGATATACCAAATAAAGCTCATTTAAAAAATAAAATTAAGGACAGTCTTTATACCTTCATGTCTTGTACAATGTACAACGTATACAATATGGGATTAAATCATAGCATTAAATATATTTATTGGAGGAATTTCCGTCACCAGTCATGAAATAATTCATTGGAAAGGTCAAATGGAAAGTAATAATACGTAATATCCAGTATGTACATTGTACATAGTGCATATATACGTATTATGTATGCGATGAAATTTTGTAAAATTAAAAGTAAAAATATATTGCACACACATACACTATTGAAAAAATAAATCCAGGTTAGGTATTTTGTATTTTTATTTCCCATTAAAGGATGGATCAAACAGAACAGGAACGTTTAGTCACAAAAGACGAGAACTATACGTGTACGGAATAGCAAGACACAGTAAAGAAGATAAAGGATAAGGATATACATGATATGAGCATAAAGGGAACGTGAGATTCCTATAGGTTATGTATTTTTGTGTAATATAGTATAATATATTATATACTTGTATTGGAAAAAGAGAAAGTGGTGGTCTTTTTATTCACAGCGTCTTCAGTCAAGTCAAGTTGTTTTTACTCTTCCTAATAACTGTTCTTCAACGTTTTGTGTGATATACTAATGTCATAGTTTTTGTATAGGTATGTAAATGAAAACAATAGCATAAGAAATCATTGTACATACGTACTTGTGTAGGTATTATATTATGTATAGTTGGACATTCAAAACTTCTAAAAGCAAAGGTATCGTCAGTATTCCGCCATTTGAATCAATGGAATTATAAATAACACTTACTTTTTGCATAGGTACATCATCAAACTTACTTACTATATTACGTACTATGAAAATACATTTGTAAAGGGAATTAAACTTGCTTATTACCCTGAAACATAATAGTACAGACACATAATGTGTAATGTACTTTATTGTATCTAGTTGGTATGAGTTTACACAGTCATACATATTAAGCATTTTCATATACATATTTGTACACGAGCAATAATAATATTATAGATACACAATATACAGAGAATGTAACAGTTTTATCTGTATTCATCAGCATGTTCGTGGAATTTCCTTAGCTTTTATACTATATAAGATAATGTTCCTTGATTTGTATCTGAATGTGAACTTTTTGTAGACTGTCTTATAACTTATATCTTATAAATTATACTTCTTACTGTACATAATATTTAAAGATCTTTTAAAGTCAACATTTGAAATTTTATACGTTTAATATTAGTTTACGCACGCTTAACAGTCTTGCTGATATTGTTGAGTTCCATTTGAAGGTATCCTGATAGTTCTCTTTGCCAATTTTTATTTGTTATATAAGATGTATATGTATTTCTATATTCTATACCATGATAAATAATACCATACCAAAGCGAAATTTCTTCAAAACCAAGAAACTAAGGAACACAAATTCAAAAAAAGATTACTGATTGGTTGGTAGAGTCGTCGAACTTTAAAATTTTTACAACTTTAATTGAATAATAAGCTGTACAGTACGATTAAAAATCATAATCCTTCTCTCATGTACTATCACTCTTTCTTTTTTAATTGTTTTAATCACAAAATACACTTAAAAACGATTCCCAATTTCCAAATTTCTCGTATCCATCATACAAATTTTTTGAAAGGTATATTACAGTACACGGATTGCTGATATTAGATTGTACGTAAACAAACTGTATGTATACCGGATAAATAATACCTAAGACTTATTAAATCTTGTATTGTTACACACAAGTTAAAGCAGTAGCACAGTTAATAAATAGAATATTTTCTCCCACGCACATGAGTTTTTTTCTGCTGTAGTTTCAATTGGAAGTGGAAAACATTTCTAACCGTTTTGCATGCACATAAATATGACATGAATATTTGGTTAAAATGTAAATGTGTACTAGAATAAAATCTTTTTACATAAATTAATGCACGATGGTTCCACGGGGCATCTTTTACGTTGCTTGACCCTTTTCTTCATTTCTGATCAGTTTTGAAAACCAAAAAAAAAATACAACGCATATTTTTTTACTTGAACAGAAATTTGAGAGAAAAATACGAAATACAATTTATAGAGTAAAACGTTTTTGTGGAACAAGCTTAAGTCCCGGTATGGTCAATTTTCCAAAAACCGCAAGTCATAATGCAGTTATTGTCCAAAAAAAAAGAACATTTATAGAATACACAATAGGAGCATTATACAAATATTGGTATTAATACTAGTTAATGTAGTGATTATAGATAGCACCTTCACACAGACAATCATCCATTTTTATTTTTATTATTGTCTCAATTCTTCTTGTGCAAATACCCAAGACGGACCAGTTTTCCCGTTGATGCCAATGTCACTTATTCTCTTCTTTCTTTTGAAAACTGACTGCAATAGAAAATACTAAAATCATCATCGTCATCATATCGGTATTTTTCGCTTGTCTTGCTACTTCTATAAAAAGCATTTAAGATGACAATGAGACGGTGAAAAAGGTATAGGACCGGCCAACAAAATTGTACACCATCAAAAAGAGAGCAAATCACAAACGTGCATCGTCAAATAAATGAATTTGAGGACGAGAGTGACAAAGTTCCAAAATCCCTTTTCACACTTTAATGTTACATGACATCTTCATTCGAATCTATAGATATACATCTGAACGTTTGAAGTGTGCATATTTGAGCCCACAAAACTCACTCAGTATATCAGTATGTTTATCCTCATTTGAGCTCCTGGTCCTCGGGAAGAGCAATGAACAATGGAAATATTTAATATAAACAAGACAATAAAATATTACATCGTTTTTGTGCCGATTATTTCTTGTTATCTTCAACTGTCTGGGATATCCTGATTGACTGATCCTCTCTATTTAATGATTTAATGTCATGTACACGTGTGTAATGTGTATACAATTTGTTGGAGAGGTGAAAAAGTCTTTTTTTTCTCTCTCTCTCTGAACTATATATTATAATATAATATTATATTATAATTGAACTATATTGTCTGCTGCTACACATTTTGTATACGTGTCGTGGGGCGAATTCTTAAGCTAAAGTTACAGCATGTATTGAATATGTCTTTGCAATTTTGTACTTTTCACGTAGATAGATACGTGTGGCAGAGAAACAGAAACAGTAGAGATGACGATGAGCATCTTATACCAATACAATACAGCCCTTAAATGTTAAAAGTACTTTCATGCATATGAGGAGTAGTAGTTGTTGTAGTGGTAGCACTATAAATGAATGAATGATTAAGGTAGACTAGTTTACAAAGCGTTTAAGCTCCATATCATCATCATCACCATCACCATCAACAGCCAGAAGCCAGAACATTTAACCAGATAACTTTTGCCATCAAATTTCATGTATGTGTAGGCATAATATGTACTTATATATGCATTACATTCATGCAGCATGTACAATGTACACTGTGTATAGGCATATCTACTTGTACTACAGCTCATACAATATTATATGAATTACACAAATACGAAGGATATATTATAACAACTTTGGTTTTTCCTTGTGTAAAACAATCAGAGCATAAATTCCGTTAGTTTATATGCTCACAGAAATGTTGGAGTTAGAGATCATAGAACCATATATTATCTTCTTTTTTACACACATTTACCATTGTAAATCTCCATTATTATCTACTTATCATTGCTTTTCAAGCTGAAACATATTATAATTCTTTATTTCTTCTTTTTTTTTTAAAGAAAAAGAATTTTACCCCATATATATATATATACTTTTCAAATGCAGTCTGTATAGCATTGGATGAATGTACTGTATCTGTGTAAACTATGTTTTGTAATACTTCAAAGTATGAAAAATTAACCAAATTTACATTTTTATGTGAAGCAGTTGTATCATTTCATATATATAATATCTATGTACACATGTACCGGAAAACCTATAGAAAGAATTAAATATCATTATTATAAACTTCACCATCACTCGTTATTTAATTCTAATGCTACTTATATGGAAACATTCGATCCCATTATTATATTAACTTAATGTAAGGTTTGCATATTGCAGTAAAACTGGAAACCAAACAAATTACAAAAATTATTTCATTATTCTGCACTTTTTTCCTCTGGAGGTGACAAAAAAAACCAATTCCAAGCTGACGAGAGAAACTAAAAAGATACTCAGCCTCAAATTTTACACTTTTTTAGCCATTCTTTTATCTCATTCTACATCCAACAATTACTTTACTTAAAATAATTAATTTAAAATGGCATGAAATAACGATAAGGTATATTATATACTTAAAATGATGAACTATCTTTTGTAACAAGACATGCTCTTGTGAGCAGAATTTACGTCATCAACACGTATTTATCATACACATATCTTTACTTGTTGAATCTTCCTCAGACCTCTCAATTTCGTATACTGGTATGTGTGGTAAATATCAGTATTTTCGAGTTGGAATAAGATGTACTTACGTACACCTCCGTTTTAAAATTCTGTTGATAATTATTTTATTACCACCACTGCGGTACAGATAAAAAAGCAGGAAGACTTTAGGGAGTCCATTACCACAGACGCATGTGGTGACACAATAAAAACACAAGAGAAGCACTGAGGGATGCTTAAGTATTAAGTATTACATGTGTCATGCGTGAATATGAAGATGTTAAATTTTTGTGATTATATACGTTTAAATTACATTGATTTGAGTTTTGTTAAACAGGTATAGGGCAAAGAATCATGTTTCTCGTTGTTTTACATGTTTTCGATGAGATTTTTAGCATGAGATTTGTTTTACATGAAAGTTTTCAATACTGAGTATAAGCATGCAAACCTGTTGAATTGTACAAATTTCCATACTAAATATCCGTGCTAATAAACACGAGTATATTCCTTATTAAATAATATGTGTTTCACACATTAGCATATAATTTACTTACGGTACAATTCAGTCCTGAACAAAAAGATGCTTAATAACAAAACAATACAAAAGTATTTGAGTTTTTGAGTGTACATACTCTAATACGATGAAAATAGCCGACAGCCGTGCTAAAATCGTGATGAAAAGTCTTTCACGACACAAAAACAAAACATTCACAATTATTTCCATTTCCACATTTGCCGTTTAGTATTTTAGGTAAAGGATTGCTTCACAAATCAAAATACATCATTTATGCACGTATCTTCAGAGATGAATCAAGCAGTCAACTGTTAATACGATGGGAATAACGATGATTTAAACTGCTTCAAGCCAATGAGAGATTTCTTTACGTAAACTTATTGTTTGTTGAAAACCTTCATTCAAAAATACATACATATGTACTAATGACAAAGTTGGGAATGTCGAAAGAAAACATACAAACAAAAATTGAGGACTATCTACATTACACTAGCCCCAAAGGGGGAAAAGCGGAGGAGTTGGTAGACTAAGACAGAGAGAGAGAGAGAGAGGTTAAAGGTCTGGGTTAGATCTTTGCATAAATTTCTGAAATGAGTTGACAGGTATAAAGGTAAGAAAACTTGAAAAATTTGTTGTGAATGTCTGTTTGAATTTATTGTACATCCTAATTTATTAATGTCTAAACTCTAATCATACAAAGTTTTCTATGCTGAAGCATTTTGTTTGAACGCCTCTTTTATGCTCAAATCCCTCTTTCTTATAAATACGCATATGGCTCATTTAAAATGCCGTATTAGTTGATACAATTTAACTTTAATGGCAAAACTCACAATTTTACTCAACTTTCAAAGTGTCTGGTGAGAAAAGGCTTAAGACTCTCACCTTTACGATTCGGATTTCATAGAGAAACTATTTATTCAGTATAATTCACGAGGAAAGGTAGACAAATAGTCGAGAGACGCAAATGAAAAAGTTATTTTTCAATGCTAATGAGGCATCAAAAGGAAAAATGAATGTGGAGAGAATTTTTAATACATGAGACTGAAATTGTGCTTTTCCATTCAGACAAGATCAAAAGATGAATGAGAACTCAGCAAACTTACTTTTAGTACTGTATTCGTTTGATCATACAACCTAAATTGTGTATTTGAACTAAGGCTTCAATGTTGTAGTTTTATGCAGTACACAGAGTAGAATTTCAGTTTCAAATCCTTATTAAATTATTTATTATTGTATTACATCTTTTTAGTTGGCTCAGGAAAAAAAAGGGGAAAACAGATGGCGATCGAATGTGCCGCATATCTGTATAAGATGAATGAAAAATTCATACTATAGTGGGCAACTAAACTTATTATTTGTACATCATTCTCGCTTATTAAATATTCAATATTGTACTTGGAAGGATTCAAATGTATCCGATAAACAAGAAAGGTACGATTCTTGAATTGGAAAGAATTTCCAAAAATGATGAATAACCAAGAAAAACTGATTAAACTAATAAGTATACATGAATATTTTGATTTTATTTTGACCAATTAATTAATCTTCAAAACACTTCATTTTAATTTGTAATTAATGGTACATTGTATAACCTATCTCAATTATTTGTCTTATTTTAAAAAAGTAAATCTTGTGAATTATATTGTGCCTTGGGTGTCATAAAAAGACAGATATAATATGAAACAGTGCAAGTAGCTGATGAACACAGTTTCAAAATACAAAAGTAAATTGATTTGTATTTTGTACTTTATATTGACAGCTTCGCTTGTACCTAGTACTATAGTATCTTGCAGATTGTTGGAAATTACTTTCATTGATATAATTGAAATAAAGTTTCAAGTTTCAATACGAGTTTATCAAGAGAGTTTATTTAATCTTCAACAATCAAAGAATAGTTTAATCAGGTTGTATTGTATGACGTACAAACACTATGACTTATAGTGTGCATCATTTGCAACTGCAAGTCTAATAAGTGCATCCTAAAAAAAGTTAAAGAAGCAACATTTCAGTCTTCTATTGTCAATAACTGTAATGAGAAGTCGTTCTGTTAACAGGATTTTCTTATGACGTTTCTTTCTATGTATACCTTTTAGATTGGAAGAAATAAATAATCCTACATAAAAAGTACTACATATTAAATATCTATCTATATACCCACGTCTACTATTAAAACTAAGTACATGATGATCACGTATATATTTGAAATGAAACTGAAAAGTATTGTGATGGCGCCAGCCCAAAAACAAGTGCTGTTATGTAGATACATACATAAGTACTGTCAATTGAGAACATTTCTATCATCATATGATTAATAGTAATGAAATCATGAATGCATTATGCAAATTAACCCGCAATATAATTGTTGGAAAATATTGAGTGTGTGTATGTATGTGTATATACATATATATATAGTATATTATACGCAAATAACTGAGGCCTTTGACTGGGTATTTTTTATACACCCATAAAAATTTATAAAATATGTGTACGTATGGGGGTGAAACAGTACAAATAGGAACTAAAACCAACAAGCCTCAATCTACATCATATGTTACGATGTCCTTTCCATGTAACATGCATGCATGGTTTTTTTTTCTTAAAATGTAAATTTTTACAACTGAGCAAATAATTGACGTACGTATTGACGTATCATAATGCATACTTTACGAATGGTATAATTTCTCCGTAATAATTAGTGCAATGTTGGTTCAAGTTCAACTAGAGTATCTTTTTACATGTCCTATTTAATAAACCAAAGTAAGCTTTTTTATTAAATGCTATTGTTGATCGCATTGGGTTTCTGTTTTTTGCTTTATACTACTGTAAAATACGTATAATATTATTGATTGCAGTTGCATGTATGCAAAAAAATGCAGCAAAGGGTATAGTTCATAAAATCATAAGGAACAATACACCGTTCTGCAGTCTTCTATAGTGTACATACAGTATACACCTATAGATTGAGCCGATCGAACGACAAAAAAGGGCAGCAAATGACCCTGTATGAATGCAAAAATTCATTTGTACACCCATTTATTAAATAGGATAATATTCTTTTGAATGTAGTTGATTGAATGCCAAATCTGTCAAGTCAATACCACGTGGAAAAAAAAATTCCAAATATAATAATCATGCATACATGTAATTGTATAAATAAAATTATCACGTCATATGATATGGACACAAAAACGAATCAATTGGATGGTTTTCATGTACAAGCAGCAAAATTTCAGAACAGTAGCTCGAGGCGAGTGCCGCATGTAAATAATTATTATACGTTTCTGATCAGCATATTGTCTTGTTGCTTTTCTTCTTGTATCATTTGGCTTCAAGTATAGAAATAGCAGTTGCATCAAGTGCTTAATAGTAAGATGAGGAGGGAATCAAAGCTGTTAATTGACAACTTAAGAATCTAAATATGTTGTGTATTGTTGAGGTTTATGACCAGTGTAGGCATGTGTTTTTTTACTCTACAACCAACTCAGTATATTATATTTACAATATCAAATTCACAAACACACACGTATGAGTGATGACAAGACAATTAAACTAGAGACTTCATACACAAATGTGTGTACAACTGTCATTTTCATTGTTATTTACTATGCTTCTGTGCTTTTCAATGTTGAAATAATGCATTCCCAGATGAAAGACGAGTAGTTGTGTTATTTGAAATAAAATAATAAAGCGTTGTTTGCAATCATCACTATTTTGGCACATGCTTTGACATTTTAGCACAACACTTAAAATGAACATTTTTCATCTATATTATTTACGTAATAGTTGAAAAAAAGGACAATATGCTGACAAAAACGGTTAAGATCACTGCATTCATATTTAAGTTAACGGACTACAAAAGTTTTCTTATGCTGAATGGTTTTTTCAGGACTAAGGTTGAAATTTTTAGCTATTTTAAATACGGAAATACAAAGAATATGTACATACATAATTTGTGCTTTATAACCTGTACTCATTGTCAAATTATATTAGGAATTAAAAGGAATAGGAAATGGAATGAAACTAAATTTGTGAATTACATCGTGTCGTTTTACTTTTGAAATGGTTTTTCTATGTGTTCAGAAAGAGAGAGAGTGTGTGTGTGTGAGGTGAAGAAAACCAGAAGCCCTTCAGTTTCATGATGGTTTAGTTGGTGTCTGACTCACCGAAAGAATATCAACTTTTATGAAAAACCAGTTTCATTCTCACTACTCTTGATTCGTTGAAGTAATTACTATGTGTATTTAGCATGCATCTCAAATGTGTGCACAGCTCTCATCATACCAACATACACGAGGCGCCAACAGTGAGTAGCTGTAAAGGTCATATAACTTTTTCGCTTTTCCCCACTGACCTGATGGCCTGAAATTTGGTGGCTGGTTAATCCACCTGCTCAGCCTTTTCAATCCATTTTGTTTATCTTTTCTCTGTGAGAATTTGTTATGCAGATGTATGCATATCTATGGATTTCCCCTTCAATTTCAACTTGTTCTCCAATATATTTGCATCCAGCTGTTGACTACACATGTAGGATGTCATATAAAAATATTGCACGTACTCTAAAGTATATGGCAATGATTTCATTTTAACATTAAAGGCGCACGGTACACAACCTTTTGTCATAAAGTAATTGACAATTCATTTAAAATTTATAAGATGTTTATTTGAATTTGAATGAATGAAGGAATTTTGTCTGAATACAAAACAATAAAGTCTATTAGACAAAATTCTTGGTTTCATCTTTGAAGTAGCACAGTTTTCCAATATTATGTATATATGCAGATTCCTATATAATTTTTCAACAACATATTTACACAGTTTGTCATGTATGTATGGAGGTAATGCAAAAAATGGAGGAATCAAAACACCCTTAATAAAAAGTACATTTAAATAGGAGTAGAGCTCTTGTATATATTATATTTATGCATCAAAAGTGTCTTTTGTATAATATTGTTTGTGGTATTTGAAACCGCTATATTATGGTTGATAAAAAATCCTGTTACCAATATTTTCACTCACGATTCACGATTTTAAATCTATAGTAGTTCAGTTTGCAAAATTTGACTGTCCAATCATTTCATTATTGTATTTCACTTTTTGTTAACATCAGATTTTACGTGTTGTCAAAAACTGGCAATATCAGAGTTCTGGAAGGAAAATGGACACTGTTGTAATACTTCACCTCATTTCCCCCTCCCCCCTCCGATATAATTCGATGTTAATAAACTATTTTATCAGGCTTTAGAAATTTGGAATACAAATAAACATATACTTCCTCTATACATGCAAAGATTTAATCCACTACCTTATATAAATGAATCTAAAACTGAATCAGTGATGAACCGAGAAAAAAAAAGTGAAATCCTCATCTTTTATCTTGTATTTTCAGTATAACAACTACTATAGTAGTTAATTAACTATCAGTAAACTATAATATTAGAACTTCGAAAACGTGCATGTACATTAAGATTTCGAAATACCGTATAAAATACGTATAACGTATAGAGAAACTGGGAGAGAAGTTAATAATGCATTCGTGCATGAAATGCAAGAAGCGCTCCACCCTTTTTATTACCTTGACTCAGAAATGCAGGAACGAATGTGTACATACATATATATTCAAATATGTACATAAATACTATTTATCCGACTAGTTGTAATATGCATTCCCTTCTGAGAAGCATACTACGGTAATGCAAAAAAACCGTTTCCAATATAGTAATACACAGATAAGAATACATATTGTGTTGGTGTCAAATTAATTTAAGTACATTTGACATGATTATGGTGTTTAGGGTATAAATAAAGGTTTTGTTTCTCACATTATTCTTGAATAAATACATGTATATACGTATTTAAGGAATGAACGAGTCAGCCAGAGTCTCATCTTTTCCTTAAGCATTACACACTACAATCGTTTCTGTCTATAAAGCTTTTTTGAGCTAAAAATAATAATTATTATTATTATTACCGTGATAAACCAAAAATGTGATTGAATTATAAATAAAAATCAAACTACGTATCTATCTGCATAAATGATTATAACAACTTTAACAGTACGTTATTAGTAATTTGTTTGGTAAAATTTAAAACTCTAAAACTTTTTTTAAAAAGTATGTATACATATGGTTTTTTTACCTATTGGGTATCTATTATGTCCATACTCACACTTTATCATTTTGTTTACTTCCTCCGCCTTTTCATCAATACTCAGTGGAGTAAAATTTGCGATTCTTATACGGATTCTATTTGGACTGCATGATAATAACCTTCAAAACTTTTGTTCGTGAGGTTTCAATCTCGTATAGTTCACACAAATATACAAAGGAAATCATATTTGAATCGACTGTAAGTAGGTAATTGGCAAAATAACAAGTACTTTTGATATGTTTCATATTTTTTATCATATGTACCAACTTCACACTTGAAATCGGATCATAATAAAGTGGACGAAAGAATATATATATATAAACATAATGCTAAAAATACATATAATGAGGTCAAGTTTTCCCCTCCCCTCCATTTCTGACGTCCTCATGAATTGAAACATTAGTGATAAGTATAAACTTTATGAACTCACAAAAAAATTCAAATCATTGTATATATACAACAAAGACATTCTGTCAATCAAATAAATGGGAATATGCAACTTTTAATAAATGTAAATGCATTTTCTATATGATACTTTTATCGTATGAATCCAAAACTTATAAAAATGCAGAATACAACTTTTTGTTGTTTACTTTTATCTGTACTATTGGGGAGGATTTCGTGACCAAGACCTTATGAGATTTAGGAATTTCCCTTTTCATTTAGCAATATTCATTGGAATTTTCACACATTTATTAAAAAGTATATTATTATTCAAATTATCATAATCATCATCATCATCATCACCACCACACTACCTCAATTAGAATAAACCAGTGGTGCGTAGATAGATATCCGTACTGTTGGTTACTTTAGAATGTTTGTCTGTCTGTCTGAGATGTTTCTAAATTTTTGTTTGGAGAAAACCCTAATACACTCATCATGTTCTCATTTGAATAAAGTGAATATTTTCACATTTGTATTCTAAAGGAATGAATGTCTCAAACATTTTAACAGAGGATTCAAGATTATGACCGAAAAGTCTACCTACCAACACTGTACTTTGTGTCGATACAATTTACGATTTCACCAACTTGTAAATTATCATGACTGCATTATTTATAATGCAGACGAATACTTATACAAAGTGTAGTAATTTATGTTTGACACTTGTAGTACACCATAAACTATATAATGTAATATTATGCCTTTAAAATTTATGTATGATATATATATATATATATATATAGATAAAAAAAACTATTAGTTGACTGAAATATAATTAACAAAAATTTTAAGAGAATACAGAAAATTCTCCCCCTCAAAAAAATCATAATTTTGCTACTTTTCAATTCAACTAGAGGATTATGATTTATGATATATATATATATATATAAGAAGATTCCCTCAAATGAATGAATGATGATGAGGGTTCAAAGTTCTCATGCTGAGAGTTAGTGTGTGTGGGAAACGTTTCTTCCAAAAAGTATGCATAGGCAATATGAGACGTATTAGAATTGGTATCGATTACGGAAAAGGGCATTGAGAACAAATGACCCAGAACAAACTTTACTTTTTCTCCTTTTTTTGTCGAATTATTGCTCAAAAAAAAAAACAAAACAAAACAAAAAAGGATACATCCGATAAGTACGCACGTATTTGTATTTACGATGAGGATGTTCCTAATTTTTCTAATTGAAAATTGAGAGGATACATACATGTATACATTCCGAGGAAGTTTAATGTGCAAAGATTGCCGAATTGGTATATAATAGTAATAATTATCATTATTATTATTGTTAAGTAAAGAAAATGTTTTACGGTGTACATGTAGGAATTACTTGAATTTCTACGTAGGATGAATTAATTGATGCTTTAGAAAGTGTCGAAACTTCATTGAAGATGGTATACATGAAGTACATACATGAAGCGTACAACAACAAAAACATAGTAAGCATGCATGGTCAAGTTTACTTGTAGTCATTCTGTTTTTTTTCTTGTTTATGTACACCTTTAGTTGGTATGTACTATGAACATATATGAGAAAACGTAAATATTCGCACATAGTAAATTCATTCATTTACTATAACTTTTTGAACTCTCACTGAGAGTTCAGTAAAACGAGAACTTGTGATTTTCGTATATATTATGTTATACGTGTTCAATTTTATTTGCTTGATACAAGAATGAAAGTATACACATGTACATGTGGGGATATAAAATGCAAAGTAATTCACATTCTAGTCAATCCCAATCATACTAAAGTATAGAATAACAAGAGTGTACAGGGGTATATATCCTTATGATAATATCCATACGTTTTTATCTCTCCCCTTAATATACTTTGCATAAATTAATTTGAATGCAGTTAGAAAAGAAGAAGAAACAAAAATTTATAAAGTTTCCTCACCTCAGACTATTTTTCCTAATGTGTATAATATGTCTGGCTTCAACTCAGTTAGCCCACCTATAAAACAATCATTTGCCATTATTGACTCGTATCGCATCTTCATCTATACATTTAAATACATTATACATGAAAGAAAAGCAAAAGTGATGTCCAACAAAAACATTATTTTTTATCTATTCCTATCAATATTATTTTACATATACATATATATATCCACAAGTCGAGAAAAAAATGGAAAAGTTTTTATATTATTGTATATCTTAGATGCAAACATCTTTTCACTAATTTTCATGTAAATGCTATTGTTAAATGTACAATATGTACAATATCAAGGTACGTAAATTGAAGATTTTAAATATATTGATTTTATACAATTTATACTTTATACTGTGCCTTTACAGTTATTATTTGAATTTGATTGATTAGAAATCTTCACATTCTTGTACTTACAAATATATTCTTGATGATGTATTCATTGTATTCTTCGCTTATATATAAGTACATATACGTATAGGTGTTCAGAAACATTTCTTTTGTAATTAAAGGTTACATTTGCATTTCCTTTATTATAGTTATTTCATTAGGGAGAAAACATCAAACACCTGTCATCACTTTTTAAATAATTACAACTAATTTCTATAATATTACACATTGTTGTTAAACAACTATGTTGGTTTTACATGAACAATGTATATTGTTGACATTGTTGTAAATGAAAAAAAATGTTTTCCTTAAATTTATTCAAAATTTCATCTAGTGATTTTATGAAAAACAATTTTTTCAGTATATAAAATAACAAATGTTGAATTTTACTGGAACAAAGTCACAGGGGTTTGTTATTTTTCCTTTTAAAAATATTTATAAAGAAAAGCAAAAACCACATGAACATATAGATATTAAAAACAAAAATACACACATGTGTATTTTACAGACTGCATACTATTGTTTCAGTGTTAAAATGAGTAAATTAAACATGTGTTCAATTTGACTGTAGGTGAAATGATACTCATGGTGATGATGGTTCCTCTTTTTGATTGATTCAATTGATAGCCTACATTTAAAGATTTATTTGCTCTTTTGTCATTTATCGCTCACACTTCATACACGTATATGTCATGTGTGCACTCACTCAATTTTTTCAACGTTTCCACTGAAAGAAAGACTAAATGAAGGAGAAAACTCTATGGAGTTTATTCATATCATTATATTCAACCTCCATCAACACCAATCTCATTCTAAGATTATACTCTGTACTCTCACTATGCAAAACACAAAGCAAATGTGTATTTACACGAGCTGAGTTTTTTTGTTTTGCATATCATTACTATCCTGTGAACGTCTCTGCATTTTTTATCAGAACAAGAGTCAGTTATTAAGATTTGATGTTTTCACTTACGATTTTCAGTGATGAACACACACGCATGCATACAAACATGCAAAGTCAAACTGGTAAACACAGATTTCTTGATCCCTCTCATCTTGCCTTCATTTTATACCTTTGTACATATAATATACACTTCCCTTTCGTTTTCACTGTGTATGTGTATTACAAGCTCCTCATCAGTATTTATACAAAAAGAAAACATAATCTGCATAATATAGGTAGATATATGCTCAAATGGGAAAATATTGTAAACTATATTAAGTAACTAACATAGAATGCAGCCTTGCAAATCTGATATTTTTTATAAAAAATTATATCAAATCAGCTAATGATTTTTACTTATTCTCCATACTCCATACTATATTATATTATTATGTATGTCTACTACATATCATATACTACATTGCTATGCCATGTACTTACCTTTAACTCTCCTTTCCGTTCGAACCGTTTTTTCTGTTTTTGATGCCATTTAACTTTAATTTAAATTGATATCACAGATCCCTTGTATTCTTTGTATGGTTTTTTTTTCACAAAATGCACTTTTGAAATTATACTTCTATATTCTATACACTATAAACAAAACTAATAGAGTCTATTTTATTAGAACGTGTGATTAAATATATTAGAAACACTAATTGCACAATTAATAGCTGTTAAAAATATGGAAATTTAATTTAATTTACACTTGCCCACATGTTTTCAGTGTTGACATTTTTTTTCATTCGTTAGCGGCTGACCAAAAAAAAAATTCAAAATCATTGAAAATTGGAAATCGTGATTTTCGAAAAATTGTCTAATATTTTTATTATTTATCGTTTTTAATTAGTTTTTTTTTCTGGTTTTATTCGGTTATTCTATACCTTTCCATAAAACATAATATTTTCCGCAAGACCTTTTGAGGTATTTAAGAGATTCGTTGTCTTTATAATATAGTTTCGAAAAAATAAAAGTGTGGCTACAGTAATCTTCAGAATTTTTTTTTGGTATTTTACTTTTACATTTTACTATATTTATATTTAATAAATTGTTTTCTCTCATTTACAGGAAAAGTCAAATACTACTACTATTTAGTATCATATCGATAGCCTATGGTATTCAGCCATATGAACAAATAGAAGATCATGGAGGAAATGGAGAATGTGCTTTATTATTAGGTAAAAGATTGGTTTTATTTATTTAATTTGATGGAATACGAATATATATATGTATACGCAATTAATATGAATACATTTTGTTGAAAAGTTTTGTCTAATATACTAATTTTGTT
Source organism: Sminthurinus elegans (assembly GCA_034698325.1). Classification (NCBI taxonomy): domain Eukaryota; kingdom Metazoa; phylum Arthropoda; class Collembola; order Symphypleona; family Katiannidae; genus Sminthurinus; species Sminthurinus elegans. Next base: position 11,485 of record JAQGBI010000082.1, on the reverse strand, counting down.
TGCATTCTCTTCTCTCTGTTTTTTTGTAGAAGGACCTGGCAGATCATCAGCTTTTGATTACAACTTAAACACATTAAGGGGGACCCCAAAGTAAGTTTTTTGTTTGTATTCTTTGAAATTTAATATACTTATAATAGAATATCAAGATGCTCTATAGCTTTTTGGTAGGAGCCTAAATCAGGGGTTGATGTAGCGCAAAAAAATTGGCAATGACATGTAATTACATTATATGCGTAAAAAAAAAACCCTATATCTACACAGGTAGATTTCAATTATTATATTATGTGTATTTTTAAATTTTTAAAAAGATGCGTAAGTACTGTTATATCATCATAATTACATAGTGTTTTTCAAAAATCAATTCAATTAAACAAACGTAAAAAAGTTGTACCAATTAACAAAGCGTATTCAATAACAAGAATCTGTAATGATTCGATTTGTGTACAATGCTTCTCGGTAAAAACTTTAGGAACTTTAGAAGAAGAGAATGGCAAGAAATAATAATATTATTATATTATGAGCATAAACAACGAACAAGGATTAAAAGTGTATGTGGACCAGTTATATTATTATAATAGAATATTGTTTACTTTAGATTCTTGCTCATAGGCCTGTACATATACATATATATAAAGTTTTATAACCGAATTCTGTTACTTTTAAGGCATGTCTATATAGGAAAAAGGCATGTAACAGTAATAATAATTGCAGTATATAATGCAATTTTAACGGATCATACGACAAGGCCGTTACAAGGACGTCTATTATTTCCAATTTTATTACTCGAACAATTCCATGTAGTTTATAACTATTAGTAGTTTTAATGTGTCAGCCACACCAAGTTTTATCTAGGTAGATTTAATTTGCATACCGATCAAATACCATCTATGCTGATTCAACTACTACTCTATAAGCAGTAGTAGTTAGAGTCGATTGATCGATTTGGATTTGAAAGAAAAGATTAATGTACTTACTATTTACTATTAACATACATAATCTACACACATGTCCACAAAGGTGAAGCCATTCTGACCAAGATTCTATCAGTTTCCAACATCATATAATACCCCCTAAAAAACGCTCACAAACCAATGCTTCTCAAATCTAAATTAAGTCTCTGCATGGTTTCATCTATAGGTACTACAGTTTTATGTCACTATATATAACATGTCAAGTAGATGAGTAGATACTCATCATAGATCGAATTCAGTATTTAATCAGAATCATGTGTGAAAATTTTTGGAATTTAAAAAAAAAAAAACCTTTTGAAATTCCGTATTTCGATGTATAAAAACTCCAATAATTGTGCTAAATACAAAACATACAGTACTTATCCATCTTATGCTTAATCTTAACAATTATCATCGGCTAATAATAGTAATAAAAGTAAAAGCATGGAGATAAAATTTTAGTACATGAGCACACAATGAAATTATACCTATTGCAAGAAAGGTAGAGATAAAATTAGTCACAAAATGGGTAAATATTTGTCCGCAAGTTAGAATACTCTTGGCATTCTTCAGAATTAATCTTGCCAATTCTTGATTGTCAAAAGTGAGTGCCAAAAGGGATAGAAATTGAAAAGTAGGGCACAACTTAAAAAACCTACTGAGCACTCTTTGAGAAAATACTAATAGGTACTCTTTTTTATGCCTATACATTTCTTGAACTTACTCGATGTACTTTAAAGTAACGAAGCTCAATCATGTACATTCTCAATTTCATGATTAAATCTTGTAGATTTGCAATTCTCAAGATCTTAAAGGGAAGAATTGCAGCTGCACTTTTGTAGCCCAGAGCTGCATGTATAATATATATACAACTACTATAATACAATACTAATAATAATAAGAGTGATGCTCAGGACAGATATTTTTCATTTTGAAAGTCTTTTAATATCTTGTCTTGCAAATTTACAATCAATCCTCTATAGTAATACGTACACGAATCTAATGATTCAATTTGTTCATCAATAATTCATAATAATATATGGTATATATATATAATAAATACATATAAGTACAATATAAATTGCAACTCACAACTAATTGTATAAATACTCTGCAAGTATTTATTGATGAGTACTTGTGTGTATAGTGATTTTATACGTTAGTATATATAACATAGTATAAATACATATTCCTGACAATACATGCTCAAAGTTTTGGTCATGAAGACTACACTGATTATTCAATCCTTTTATGATGCGTACTTGATGTTACAATTTTATGTGGATTGTAGAGATATGTTGTATAGTTGTCATAATAATTCTATAAATGCTAGTATTAATCTCATGTTATCATACATGAGACTCATAAGAGTACATTTTTTATCTGCACAGATTTTCATATGTAATCCACAGAAATGTGAGTGACTTAGTATTTGTATTAGAAAATTAGGAATTCCGTAATGATAATGATTACGTAAGAAAATAGCAAATTGTTGGGAAAACGTCATGTGAATTTTTATGGAAATTAGCTGATAATTTGTGCCTGACTTTCAAGATGTATTATGTATTATATATTATAGTATTATAATATATTTTCCTCGTACAAATTTAAAGATGCTAAACGATAAGCACAGGCAAAAGGAAAATGTTGTTCCCCTCAATTTTATCATTGTTGATAATGGTGTACTGTATGGTGTAGAAAATATCCCTTTAGTTTGTCCCTATTTTGAGAAGCATTATATGAATTATGAATATATTATAATGTAAGGTATATGAAAAATAATACAAAGACTTTTCATTCATTCGTTATTTTACCATTGTGTAAATAATATATTATCCATTATCCAGTATACATTTACAATGTGTATACTTGATCACTTTACACTTTGAGTTTTATATAATTATTTTATCATGGGAACATCATGACTTGAATAGTACACACACTCTATTGTGTTTTCCGTTTTGGCTGAAATTCATTCTATGCATCCTTTCACTATCATCAGAAGTTATTAGTTATTACTTTGTGAATTTCCTGAAGGAACACAATAATAATATAGAAACATTTTGTGCATACTCAGTAGTGAAATATGTAGCAAAGGCTTATGTATAAATAAACCTTTAAAGCTTGTATTCACACATGTCATAATATTATATTATGTACATATATATACTATATACACTATTTGTATGGCAAACTAGCTTATTGTTACTCAGTATGAAATTCATTACGGTATTGATAGTATGATTCTAGTATTATGTCGTGTAAATAGGAACAATAAATTATGAAAGTTATTGATCTACTTTAAACTATATATAATCTGCTTCCTGTCTGCTTGCAGAGAAGCGGAAAAAAGAAAAAATTTCCCTGAGACTTTGAAAAATTCCGTCCGTCGATTCCTTGTTTACATGCGACCACTATTCTTATAAGGAATATATTTACTTTTCCTACTTGTTGAAAGTTGAGAATGCATACGTGGGAAATCTTGTAAATGTTGTAAGATGTTGTAATAAAGTAATTAGATGATTGTTACTTTGAAAGTAAACTCCGATTATTACATAATGAGAAGAAAGTTTCTAATGAAAAGAAACGAATTCATGGGCAAATTTAATCGACTAATAAGATAGGTAGCTTTTAGATGTAGAATACACAATTGGGTAAAATATTTTTTTCTGCGTCAAGTATTACGTTGAAAAAGGTTTTAATTGGAACTTTATAGTTATCAATGGATAAACCATGCTAATCTATAGCTAATGTATTTGGGCAGTTTAAGGTATAGGTAAATGTTTAGATCATTGGAAATATGGAGCTTTCTTTCTTTATCTCAAATCACAATAAAATATTGTCAAATTCACAAAAATTTCTGAATGCTAAACTTTTTTTGTTGTTTCAGTGATTCTTTTTTCTAGTTCAAATTATAAACTATGGAATAATTAGTAAGAATTTGATCCCAAGTACATGATGGCTCACTGTTAATGAAGCCTTTTGCAAGGGAAAGTTTTTGTGTGCAATCACATATATATCTTTAATTAATATTTGGACACCTGTACAGTGCTGAAAGTATTACAGTTTATAAAAACCATTATTACAGTATGAAAACAAACCAAAATGTACATGTGGTCAACAATTTGCCGCAGACTCCAGTGCTCACATATATACCTAAAAACTAATCAATTATTCGCTATCTGATAGTTTACGTGTAAAAATAATAAAATGTACAATAATCCGTATAAAAAATTGCATTTTGGACAGGTCTCTGAATAATGTGAACAGTGAAATGTTGTGGAAGGCACGCCACATGGCTACATTTTTTGTTGTCTGAAGCTATAAATGAATCGCAAGATTATAAGAAAAAGAGTGAGAGAGAACGAAGGACTTGAGTTAGCCAAAATTAAAAATCATCCATGGTCACCGTGCGTTTGCACTCGAATGGTGTTTAAATCTTGTATAGAATATAATGAATGAAGCGTATCTGTGTATTATTTACACATACCTAATATATAGTATTAGAAGTACATAGGTGTGTAGTATATATCTTTTTTAAGCATGTAAAAACTGAGAAACTGGTAGCGAGTCGATTGTCCATATTTAATCTAAAGTGGTATATTTGAAAAATCTTCAGTGAGTACAACTATTACTACTAGTATTGCTATTTCATGCAATTGTAGCGATAAGTAGTAAAAAAAATACTGTATGTTCAAAAGGTTTTAGTGCATCGTATACCTATTTATAATGTTAGATTTTCTGAATGTTTTCAACAAAGGAAGGCAACAAGCTTTGTGTGATCGAAATGCAAAAGAAATAGTGCTGTTACCACTGTTGCCGTTATTTTGCTCATTGAATGAATGGCATAGAAAACTCTTGTATCTGAAGCTTACATGTATGTTTTCAAAAAATATTTTTGAAATTTGTAAGCATTTTATGTTGTCCAGTAACAAAATTTGCTGTTTACTATTGAATCCCCAGTACTATAATAATCAATAAAAAAAATAGACAGATATTAGCTATTGCTTTCTTGGTGTTGAAGCTATTGCTACACACAGCTATACTTTGATATTTTAAAACTATATATTGTTTATTTAAATGTTCCTCATTCAAAATGAGCCAGGACGATTAAAAATCCAGCCGTATCGAGATTGCATGGATAAATTGGGACTTAAAGTGTGCTTTGAATCCCCTCATATCTAATGGAGAATTACTCATGTTGTCTTTTATTTTTTTGATGACTTTCTTGCTCTTTAGACTTCAAACTTAAATTGTAAGTCATAAATAGAAAGGCATTATAAGTTATAATTAAAGTTCAGATTTTTGTGTACACTATAATTTTAATTTGCAAAACATTTTTTTCGAAGGAGCAATAGTACACTGATAATGAAACGTACTTTTTTTTTGATACGTCCTTAATCATGTCAATCAAAATCTGTGATTAAAAGACCAGAGGAATAAATTTTTGTCAAGTCAAGGTACAAGTATAGTCAGACAATATAAGAGTAAGAGTATATTATGTTCAAGTATATATGTATAGATTTATTTCAAGGGTTTTGTTGGCTTGTGTGAATAAGGTTGAAACATTGTCAATAAATAAAAGAAATATCAAGCGCTTTCAAATGGACTAATGTTGTTTGTTGATTTAGGATTTGATATTGAAAGTGCAACATATTTATCCCAGGTTCGGGTTGTGGTTCGTATTTCTTACATAACCCACAGGATACACATTGTCTGTAAATAAAATATACTTTTAACGAGCTTCATGAAAAGGGTTTACTTTTAAACGAAAGTGTATTGTGTAAGTATGCATACTCCCGATAAGGTATGCATCAAAGTGCATAACATGTGATAAATATGTTTATATTTGTATCTTTGACATTGCTTTTCCAATCCAATCTTGACATTCATCAAATCAAGTAAGAGATACATGCCATGCATATCTTTTATATTCTATGCATGTTATATTCATGTATCTTGATACTACAACTGTGAATGAAGAAGTATGTACTCTTTCGACATTTCATTGACTCTTGCCTCTTTGTATATTATACATTTGTATAAATGCTTACGCATACTACCGTGTTACTTCATTCACACATTTGGAAAGTCTATTTTACCCCAAGTAAATGTGTTAACATGTAAAGTATTCATTAAAAAATATGTATATGAAAAGCACTGAAAAATCACATAAATGGGTATCAGTAATATAAAAAAGCTACAGTATTGTAAACTGTAATACATGCGATGTATACCTTGTATACTATTTGATCCATAATCTTGTTTCCGGGTTAGATATTTCTTATATGAAAAATCTTTTTGTCATTGTAATCTGTAAACAATAACTTACCAGGATGATATGAACATTGATACGATATTATTTTTCTTGTGATTTTCAATCAGTCTCTTATTCTTATTGCACCTTATCAGTTTCTTCATCAGTATCTCCTACAGTGTGTTTCCTTGAGATATTATTGTTATAATTGTCCAAGAGTATTTCTCTGCTATTCAAGAAAAAACTGATACTGCTTCGAGTAAAGATGTTGAAGTTTATTGCTAAGAAATGCAAAAATGCAACTCATGCATACTACGTCAAACGTAAGGTAACTTTTGCACGTTAAAACTTTGCAAAGTAATTGAAAATTTGAAGCCAGTAATTACACAACGGTCTCTGCACATGAACGTTATGCTAAAACATTTTATAGAATATGACATATGATTGAAATCTAAGTGGAGGTTTCAAAATGTCTAAAAAAAAATTTCTGCAATTGATGTGATTTTCAGGTGTTTCAAGCTAGTTTGTCCGGGCAAATTTTTGAAGTAAAAAAGATTGTGCATACAAAATACTTTCATTCTACAGACTAGGTTATTGAATATGAAGTAGGTACATAATGAACTAAATAATAAATATTTAAAATATGCACCAGTATTGTAAACAAAATATGGGAGCAAAACTTGGAGTATTTATTGTCAAAAAATTATTTTGATTCAATTTTTTGTGAAAAAAGCACGCTTCTACTTGTCGTTGACAATATGGTGATATAGTTTTCCATGCTCCTTCTAGTTTTTAACATGCTATGTACCATGTTGGATAAAATGGAATTGGGACAGTGCGATACTTGAACTTTCTTCAACATGAGAGTACACGTGTCAATAATACAGACAAGAAGCATGAACAGGAAATTTACCTTTTATGTTTTCTCCTCCTTTTTTTCTGGTGAATGTGACTTCAAGGAGCGTATAAATGTTTTGATAAAGTACTTTATCACCATTTTATAATAATAAAGCTATTATGGTCCATATTTTTTACAAGATTGATGTATTGCTGTATGGCAAACACTTGATCTCGTTTTTGTTCTATGTTCTATGTGTACTACCATTGTTGTACTGTGAATAAATCAATGTGTGAAAAGGTCAATGTAGCTATATTATATTTTTCAACAAATGTGAGCTCAAAACCTTTGAACTTTGACCATGTATGAAATGCCTAATTTATTTTTTGAAGAAATATATAACATATCATGTATAATATATATTATATATATATATTTGATATAATACAATAATATATACCAACGTGTTTGGTATAATATATGTTGGTCTTCAATCCAATGTAATAGTTTAAAATTTGAAACTGTTCCACAAAGGAAAAAATAAAAATAAAAGACGACGAATATTCGTGCATTACTACATAAGACATGTAGCTCATGATCATCTGTTATGCCTCTGAAAATAAGTAATGAATGTAATTGGAATTTATGTACCGTAAAAATTTCTAGTGTACACAAGTAGGAAATGTCAAGCACGTGTATTTAATTAATGTTCATGTTCAAAATCTGTGCGAGTGTATCCCTGAAATTGTTGACATTACTTATTGCCGTAGTTTAGACATTGTCATTTAAATTTAGTATGGAGTATGGAGCATTTGTTGAGTATGAAGTATAAAAGACACTTGATAGTGTTATACATATCTTTTATCTATGAGGATACACTTCTCACGTCAGTCTAGTGCATAAAAATACGGAAACAAAACATTTTCGATGCATTGGACGAGTTTCTATATCATAAGAAACCAAATATTTTATACATAAAAAAAAATATCCCTTGACTGTCTTGTAAAAAGAGTACGACTTGAATTTTGTGTAATAAAATATGTACTTTTCATACAAGCTCTATATAATATAGTATATATAGTATAGAACATTGATATATATCACATATGTTATTTAACAGCAACAAAACCACCAACAAACTTGGATATAATCTTATGACTCTTTTTAATGTGTCTTTTAGAGCAGAAAAGAGAATGTTAATCACATGTAGAAGTACTCACACGAGAAATTTTATTCTTATTTTGCATTGTCATATATTATACACTAGTATAATATGCCGTTGAATGGCATCTATTCTCAACATGCTTGTGGGTTTGGTTGACAAATTTACTATAATTTTTCTCATTTTGCTGCAGTGACCAGCATTGATTCCAGAAATATATGAAGCACTACGACAGTTGCAGGCATTTTGTGTTTTCACGCCTTTAAATTTTGCATTACTGATGCATGTTACGGATGCTTTATTTAAGCATTTAGTGTATTCAGTATAAGCATCTAGTAGCCACACAGATTAATTTAATATTAAATAAAAATTTGAAATCGGCAATGTACTGGTCAAACAAAAAGACAAAGATTTAATACATTATTGACAAAAAGTCTACACATGTTACTGTATTCAGTTATATATATACCAAAAATAAGTTCATAAAAACGTTAAGATTAGTAATCGATGCGATTGAACAAATAAGTAAACCGTGATTGATTAAAGATTAAAGATATGTTGGTACTATATAGGATGTGTTTTAACGTACTTGACTTTCTTAGTGGTATGCGTCAAGTACAAAAACTGAGTATATATACCGCACATAAAATAAAACCAATCTTTTCCCTTTCAACAAGTTTGCCTCTCAAACTGTACCCAAGAATTTTATCAGTAACTGATTTAGTAGGTGATTTATTCTATCGTTTTTTTACAATAGTTTTCACTTCAACAAATCTTTCACTTTTCTATCATATAGACGTAATTTGGATAGGTATTAAGGAAAAAATACGTATTATAGAGAGCCGCAATAAATAATAATAAGAATCATCATTCTTTTTCCCCATAATACTACACTTAAAAATGCTGCACATGCTGTAATAAGAATTGTTATGTCATTGTCCACACTGCGCTCCATTTGTATTGTATAATATTTTGTAAACGATTCTACATGAAAGGTTACGTTCAGAACCCCAAAACAAAATGTGTTTAGTTTTATCATGCACTTATGTGGTATAGCATATTAGTTCTGAAAGAGTCTAATTTGATCTGGGTTTGTCTTTTTTACAGTCAATATGGAGGACCACAACACACGTGCATTACTTACGATGCCGTCAACAATGCTTACATTCAAGCCAGAAAATATGTCAGTAAGTGCTCAACTTTTTATGCCTATGTACACACACACAAAACTTGCGTCAATTTACAAACACACACGAGGTGAACGTGACATTGTTTCATATGTCATGTCACTCAACATGTTTTTAATGCACAAATACTCACTGTATGACGCATTTTAACACCTTTGATGCTTCAATTTGAACTCAGCATTTGCACTTGACATGTGTACAAATATTGTGGGATTAAAACTTCCATACATTATTAATTTATAATATTTTATTTCAGTTCCAAATATCAGTGCATGATTGCAATTATTATGACAAACTTTTGTCTTTCAATTTGTACAACTAGTAGTAACATTTATTACATTACAAATCAAATGATTGATGCTTAATTTTTTAACAGGGGTGGCTGAAAGACGTGAAAGGTATTCTCATGAGGAATTGGCTACCGTTGGTGAGCTGGTGTTGGAAGTCTCTCGTGTTTTAGCAAGAACGTAAGTGTTGCGTATAACAATTGTCATCCATTTTATATGTGCGTATATTCTTAAACTTTAATGATCGTTTGATTGTTGCCATCATTTTTTTAAACCACTCGTTAACGCGGAATCGTGTTTTTGAACCATTTTTATTGACAGGCTTTCAAGTCTGCGTCGAACTTTATATTATTTGTAGCTATAAAAAGTTAAGATGATTGAGTATGTCATAATACATAATATTGTATCGCATTTGAATTATATTAGACAGTATAGCTCTACACGTTACTGGTGATAAAGTTAGAGTTTCAAAGTAATCGGAATCTTCCCTGTACATAATCCAATTTTATATTTTTTTTTATGAGTGAAATGATGAGTGTGCAATTTCTATGTAATATCGATGTATACTCGTACTGTACATTTTAAAAACTTTTAAACCTGGAATAAGAATCAAGATAAATACGTCGTCCCCTTTCTTAAGAAAATTCAAACGATCCAGAATGAAAATGGGGAAAGAATGCAATGAATATCTTCCTCAGTTACAGTTTATGAACTAGAACTCATTTAAAACTATAACAGTGTTTATGATGCACAGATTAAAGGAGTCATTCTCATTTTCAGTGTAGTTAAACTGAAGATTGCTAAATACAAATGAGACTGTATAAAATGCCATCAAAATTTAATATATCATGATAAACTTACAATCATAGTTGAATGTGATACTGACCATTGTTTACAAATTACAAATTCAGAAATCAAAGCACTCCACTGTATGCAATTTGTAATGGGGAATGTGAGATTTGTTCATTGTTACAAGTTTTAAAGTGAGGATGACGACTGAATCTGATCAATTAACTCGCTCGTTGATCAACTCATTGTTGTATTATAAGAATAAATTTGGATAGACGTGTAGAACTTTTACATCAATTCCTTTACATAGTGAATGCATGTATATGTACATTAATGTAAGCAATGCATAGCCATTAGTAATGGCCATTATCCATTATACATCATATTATTCTATTTAATACGGCTTATCATTTGTCATTTAAACTCGTCTTTCTTCCTTTTTTGCACTTTAAAGTTTATGTATACATACATACATGATTTTTAAATTATAAATAATGGAGACGTTTTGAAATTGACGTATAATATAAGATAGATTATAATAATAATATTAAATAATAAAGGACGATAATGGAACAAGTAAAAATTTTCGTTTTGACTAAAACAGGTATGGTCTTTCTGTTGATGAAATTGAGCATGGACTTCCATTGATTGACACATCAAAGACTTTAGTAAGAGAAATTTGCCCTGCATTCCTCTCAAATGTTCACTGCCAGCCAGGAAAATATCGTCGTTACGATGGCCTCTGTAATAATCTTCAACACCCGACCTGGGGAGCTGTTCAGTCTACTTTTGCTCGGTATGTATTTATTAATATTTATTTGTACAAATTCATAATGTATTAAAGCCCAGTTTTTAATGTGTACACTCATACAAAAACTTGCTGCACATATATTTTTCCATAATTATATGAAACAAGTACAGATTTTCATATCAAAACCATAATAAAACCCGTATGTGATGGCGTCATGGGGTAACGCTTATTCTAAGAGAAAACAGCATCATTCAGTCCCTAAAT
>JAQGBI010000081.1:0-34244 GCA_034698325.1 Sminthurinus elegans | reverse complement strand
TCTGTAAATGTATATAGTAAATGAAACAATCCTACAAACCAAAACTTACCTGTACACATACCAAATTGTATGATTATTATCCTGTGAATAATTTATTTGATGCCATAAGCATGTATATATATATATTTAAACGTGCATATTTAAAAATATATATTGTTATACATAATAGTACATATTATGAGTTTAAACGAGAAGAAGAGAAAAAAAAAACAATAAGTATTAAGTAATATTTGAGTGTTACACATATACTGTAAAAAAAATATACAATGATGCATAACAGACTTTGTCAAAAAAAAAATATTATGTGAACGTATAATATATGAACGTAATATGAAAAATGTCTCCTTATGTAATATGTAATAATATATTATTATTTTGTTTTTTCTGCCTTGGACCTTTGTATCGTTTGCAAAACAATCAATATAAATATATGTATATATACATATATATATATATATATCAATCTGAGACTTTTTTGGAGTGTAATGATTGAAGAAAAAGAATGAATCCCTTATCTTCTTTTGATTCTTAATGATCGTCATCCAAAGACCCCGGAAAAAAAATGTATCCTGTAGTGAAGTTACATATATGAATTGTTCAGTCATTTGTGTTGTGAGTGATTATACTATTCTTGTGTCCAGTTTAACTCTGTACGAACCAAGAGAAAATATAATAAACCGGAATGGTAACAGCCTGAAAGTAAAGTCTATTATAATATATATATATACACTCCATTTTATTTTATACATATATTATACATTTCTAAATACATAAAATGGAATCTGTAGAAAGTTCGCTTTCTCTTTTCTTTTTTCTTATTATAGTGGAAAGTGAAAGCATTTTACGGAATCGTTTCTTCATCTGTTTTATTTCATGCATATTAGAATCGGCGCATATTAACTAGTAAAATATATACATGATGCATTTTATCTCAAGTATTCGAATAATAATTAGTAAACAAGTTATGTGATTAAGTTATGAATACTCTCAGTTCATTTTTTTATTCATTTACATTATTGCTCATTTTACATATACGTATATATTTTTATAGGGTATTAATTAAAGGTTGAAGAATGAAATTATAGAGTAGGTACACACATATATATAGACACAATAATATAATAAAAGTTATAAAAAGTATAATAATATTATTATAGAATCGCATAAAAACATTAAAATCTTTAAAAGAATTGCTTGGTAAAATTTCGCATCACAACTTTGTTGCTCAAAATACATAAAAATACAGAAACAAATATTTAAAATCCATTATTTTGAAAACTGTATGCATCAAACTTTGTGTAGTTTTATAAGTTTAAATAAGAGTATACAATTGTAATAATATATATTTTAGTAATGAGTTCCATTCAGAGATAGTCTGCATTATGCATTATATATATATAGATATTATGCACTACTTAAGCACTAACCACATGTTTCACTGCTGATTGCTACATTGCCTTAACACTAACAATTAATTACAACTAAAAACTAAATTAGATGTGTTCAATTGACACACTATATATAAAATGTTTAGATATATAGTCTTTAAATGATTCTTTAAAAAAAGGAACTATGTTCAAGATTTTACTCTCTCAAGAAGAAAAACACACATATATGCATACATGAAATCCTTCAAAATATATTATTATTGTTTGCATTCTCTCTCTTCGTATTTAGTAATCAAAAAAAAAATTCGCTACAAACAATCTCTCTTAAGAAGAATAAAATTGTTAAAACATTAAAAAATTTCAAACTTTTTTCTAGATAACATTAGGTATAATTTCGTTTTTCCCTTCTACTAATAAGTTAAAATTCACTTATATAATAATTTCGAAAGCGTATTGTATACATGAAATCCTCATTAATTAGAGAAAGGAATGGTCGTTATTTTTATAACACATATATATAGGTACATTTTCAATGTAATGATGCATATATTATAGTATAAAACATGTAACATATTATACATCACCCAGAGAGATACAAACATAAAATACAAAGTTCGTTTTTCTTTTCCCTAATTTTAATATTTTTAATTTTAGAAATATATTAAGTATTATGACATTATATTATATTTTTTAACCTTCAAATAGATAGATCTACTAGGTAATTAATAGTATATATTATGTATAACACATAATATACTATTGGAGTTAATGATATGTATTCTTTAGACCAACGTCATTTAGTCATTTTTTTTTCAAGAAAAAAAGGCGATTACGATAAATCATCACATTTTAATCTTTATGTGAATGTGAGCCATTGCGACGACTAGATGATGATGATGATGATTTACCTCGAGAAAGTTCAACTAATTGACCAACAACCGTATCCCAATGTTTAGAAAATGCATCAAATGAGAAATTTTCCTTGAATCGCTGTTTTCCATTTTCACCATATTTCTGTACAAGATCTTTATTTTGAACTAATCGTGCCATGGATGCTCCGAAATGTCCTTCAATTGCAGGACAGAGGAATCCCGTTTTACTTTCAACTACTGTTTCTCTTGGACCACCAGAATCAACAGCAATTACAGGCTTTCCTAAATACATTGCCTTAAGTTTAAAAAAGAATTAGATTAGGAATTTTAAAAAAAATGTAATTCAATTTTTCCCATAAAAAATAAAAAATATGAATAATAATAATATTCTCTTTAAAAAATGCTTCTTGTTTTGTATTTATTTGTTTTACCTCGAGAGGAACAATTCCAAAATGTTCTTCTGATGGAGTATAAATTAGGGCAAGACATCCAGCAAGTAAATGTATTTTTTCATTATCTTTTGGAGAAAGGAGAAATGTTACATGATCCTTCAATCCCTCTTTTTCTACCAAAGTTTTTAATTCTTCCAGGTACGTTACACTACTTTCTAAACGAGGATCATATCCACCAGCAACAACAAGATGAATATCATCCCAACCACTAGATCCACTTAGACATGACTTCACTTTGGCTGTATAAATTATAAAAGATTTGGAATTACATAATATTCACAATGGTATTATACTTTTGTTTAGATACATGTGATTTTTTTAATAAACGTATAAAATATATAAATGTTATGAATAACATATTCATAAAAAATAGACATTTTTAGCAAACTTACTCATTGCTCGAATAGCGAGTGCAATATTTTTCTTTGGTTCAAAACGATTGAGAGACACAAAATATTTTCCTTTAGGTAGTTTTAAATCTACATTTGAGCTAGCGTTTCCTTGAAGAACCTCATCAAAGAGACCAGAATTAATTGATGCTAAAAGGAGTTAAGATTAAAAAATCATTAGTTCATCAATGTCATATTACTGCTTATATATACACACATTGAGTGTAAGAGTATTCAAAAGTATACTTATCTTACGATAAAGTACATCCGGCGTTACACGAACTCTCTTAAATGTCTTTTGAAATACACCTCCTAAAATAGAAATTTTTTAAAGTATTATATTTTATCTGGGTGCTTACAAATGTATATGCATTTTTGCATGTAATAAAAACATGTTGAAATATGACAGATGATTACAAATCATAACAATGAAATGTTTTATTACTGTTTTAAATTTGATTAAAACTTACGAGTAAATTCGCTATTGACGACAATTTTATCAGACCAACCCGTAGTAATTTCCTCAATGTAGTCCAATGGTTTTCTATACAATGATTTTAAAAATGTTTTTCTAGTGGTCAATAGTTGATCTGGATAGTGACAGTAGAACATTACTTGTGGATATGAACACAGTAATCGGGGTAGCTTCAAAATTGGGACACAAGCTGATACCTTTGAAATCATAAAAGGGAAATAACGCATATATGAATACGAATATTGAATATTCAACACAGAACTTTTTTGCACTATATTTATCATAACATGTTGCACATAAATAATAAATATACCTGATCACAAACAATGACATCAGGACCAAAAAAACTAAACATATGAATATAAAGAGCTGTATAAGCCATTTTGATATAAGAACAGAGTGCCACAAAACGACCAAATATGGTTCGAGGAATCCATCGACCAACTGAGATCACCTAAAATTCCATCAAAAATTAATCAAATTTATTTTCTACACATCCAACTTAACTTATCTACATATTACATAATATGTGGTTAAATTTTTATAATTTACATGTACACATGTAATGCTTATATTATTTTACCTTTAATGTACCATTAGTAGTTTCAGGGAATGCATGATTTGGATCATGATACCCGGTAAATATAGCAACATCATATCCTCGTTGTTTTAATCCCACAGCCGCATCAACAATTAGTCTCTCAGCACCACCCAATCCAAGATCTGGATGAACAAAAGCAACTTTGCCTTTTTTAGTTGCCTAAAAAATATATACATATATATAAAATTAACTTCTCATTCTGTACACACAACAAACAAACTTTACAATATTATAATTCGTTTAAAACAATATACAATAATTGAACTTACCATCTCAATTATAAATACTACGTATGGTGTTTTCAAAATTTATGAGCTAAAAACACATAGACACATACACACAAACAAACATTTATCGATTATCAGTATAGTAATAAATGTAGTTTTTTGCTCGATTGTCAATTATATTCCTTCGTATGTATTCGTAAATTCGTATAGTTGTGAGATTGCTGATTGCTGTAATGACAAACAAAAATAAACCAAATCAATTATTTACAAATTTAAATATAACAGTCTTTACTATATTATTTAACAAATACATAAATGATAATGATGTCCAAGGTTAATTATTATATTATTACCTGCCCCACTTCACATAAATAAATAAATAAAATAAATCTGTATAAAAATAATATTTTTTCCGACAGACGATTTTTTGAAAAGTAGAGCTACACAGCAAAAAAACAACTTACGTGTACACACATATTCCCTTGCGTATATTCAGCAGTGATACATAATACATGGCTTCGTCATACACGTAGCTATAAAAGATTATATCTATATTAAAAAGGTTTAATAGTAATATACATATACTGTGTTAGTATGTACTTTCATTCATCTAATTAATTGTTTCCTCGTACATAATGGAATAGTACAACCTTTTCTGCATGTTCTACAAAACATACAACATATTATTATAATACACGCAAACGAAACCGTTTGAGTCATGTTCACAGTACGCATATACATAATATTATGCAAATATATAGCAAATAATATATATTTTGCTCGTTCTAATCCACAATTCATAACATTTTATCATTCATTTTCATTGTATGCTCAGCAAAAACTTTGTTTTACGTATTTAATGTGAGTTTAGCCCAAAATTACGCCGAAAGATGGAAAAACGTTAGCAAAAAATCAAGACTGACCAACTGTTTGAGATTTGAAATATTTCGTCACTGATTAGAAATTGAAGCTTTGAATTTTTTATGACAATTTCGTAAAAATTTAGTTACAAAAAATATAAGACCTGGTTTTTTCACTGAGAACCAGATTCAAAGCAGATATTTCACAAATGTCTACTGTAAATAATAACTAAATATGAAATATGACATAAGCATAATTATTTTATCGTGCAGATTGTAAAAATGTATAGTTGACATAATAATAATAATATAATATATTAGCCTTTAAAATCTTCTCTCAAAATCTTGTTGACGCCTGTAAAAGTACTAAAAGCCCCCATTTTACATTTGACTAATCTTTGGCAGACGGTAGTAAAACGGATCGAGACGTTCATAAAAATTCATTCATTTTGTGCTTACAAAATATGTATTACATATTATGTATTTGAGGAGTCGGGTGTCGAGTGTATGTCGAGTCACCCTGTCAAGAGTTCATGAAAAAATATTATGAAAGATGAAATGAAATGAGTTAATTACTTTTCCCCTATCATCTAAACTACATTCCACTCATATTATAGATGGATACATTATATTATAGAGGATTTATCAAGATGATCAGTGAAGAATAAATAATATTTAATAAATGCAAGCTATATCCTATATGATACACTGTGTACAATTATTTACATATGCATTTATGATACATTATAACTTTGTGTGTAAATTCTATATGTTCACTATTCACTGTGCAAACTTTTCACTATACATTATACATTACACATCCAAGATTCAAGATCCTAGATCAAAAAAAGGAATGGAGGATGTAATAAAATATCAAACCATAGTGGTAGTAATCGTAATTATTAATTCATACTTTATTAACACAACACACTTTAAATGGTCAGTTGAAGTACATGTAATATGTATAATGTATATACATGTATATGAAAAACAACGAGCACACATTGAACGTATACCTACATGGTTTATCCCATAAGAAATACACCACATGACCAGTTTCTTTTTTTACTTTTTTCAGATTTTTGGAAGATGAAAAAAAGTTCATCCTCATTAAATTTTTCAATCAGATACATTTACATTTTATGTTGACATTCATTATTTACAAAAAAAAAACTCGGACATGACACATAACATAAAATATTATGTTAGTATAACTTGAAGTTGAAGCTACTCTGTAGAAAACTGAATGAACAAATATCTATGAATGAATGAATGAATAAATGTACAATAGACAAACGCTGTTTGAAAACCTAATGATGATGATGATAATAATAATGATGATACTAGCATAAGAATGATAACAAAGCAAAGTTTCACACTCTTTATGTCTTTTGTATGTGACTAAATGACTAGTATCGGCGTGATAATCCATTGAACAAGTACCAACTACCAAATTTCCACTTGTACGTACATTGTACATACATAATACATGTATTACATATATACTCATTGCATCCGAATCCCTCTCTCTGGAGTTAAATGAAAGCTGATGGATGGTTGGAATTTGAATTTGGATTTGGATTGGACAGTGGATGACAAAAGAGAAAGAGAGAGAAAGAGTAAAGAAATTTTTTCACAGTGCACAGATAGTTCACTACACACTATACTCAACACTGAGGACTCACACTGCTAATATTAAAGGCTTCTGGTTTATGCAAGACGATTGTGTATTGTGTCATTGGATTGGATTAGATTGGTCATAAATAATACTATAATAAGGAAAAAAACCATCGAGGTCATCAATTGCCAGCTTTTGGTTTCTCTCCAGCTACACAACATAACATGTAACATAATATAATATCACATTCATACTCAATACTCCAAACTCCACACTCCATGCTCACAGATCCTATCGTATATCGTATATCGTATCGTTGAGATCTCCCTTTCAGTTTTATGACTATATAGATATAAAAAAAGATTCAAGCTCTGGCTTCCGAGTGAATTCAAGCTCAGATGTATACAGTACTTGCATAGATCTATCTGTCCGTAGTCCGTATTATAAGCCCGTGTATTATTATTACTACTATTTACTGTACAAAACATGGAGAGTGGAGAGAGCCGGTCTATAATGTCTGGACACTGAATACTCCTACTTGTTTTTAGTCCTCTATGTTTGCACTGCATTCTGTTGTATTGTCTATGAGAGAATATCATAATCATCGTTGTCGTTGTCGTTATCATACATCAAGCTTACTTATACAGTTACAGTTACAGATACTCTGTGCACTGCATTTACACTCCACAATGACAAGTATCCAAGTTGTAGAAACTATCTAAAAGAGCTTTAGGTTTTGCTATGTCAGGGAGAAACAAGAAGGAGAAGAAGAAGAAGAAGAAGACGACGACGAAAGAGAAGGAGAGAGGAGGATACAAAATGTACAAACTATTAGACGTCCTCCACACACCACACACAACACAGCTTTTAGCAGCCATTTACTACCTAATAAAATATAAAATACCAATAAGCATCTTTTAGTACAGTACAGTTTAGTACTTTTAGCAAAGCTCACCCATAAACACCACACTTTACCTAATAATAATAATGTAGTTTTGTAGTCTACATCCTTAACATAAATTATGACGTAATTTGTACCATTTGTACATTCTACATTCTACATTCTACAGCCTGTGCTACGTACTACGTGCTACGCACAAGAGAGAGAAGACAAGTAAATAAAATAAAAAACGTGTAAGTAGCGGAAAGCGGAAATCTGTACAGCTTCATTTGTCAATACAAGTATAAATAAATTGAATGCTCAACAGTCTTTATCAATACATCGATACTAAATAAAAACTCATGACATGAAACAAAGAATAAATATTGAGAACCTTTGAGAATATGTTTAAAAAGTACAAAAAATGAACTGCATAATATATGAGGACATGGAGTATGGAGATTCGGAATTTTATCTAAAATAGTTTTAATTTTAATTGAAAAAATACAATGATTTTACATGCACAATTTCCATCGAAAAAAGGGCATCAGATTCACAATTTTTTTACCCAAAAAAAAGTCATGACCCACGAATCACAAGTAAAAAACTGATTCAAACTGGACTTTAACTACAAATGGTAAATGTGGTTTAAGCTCAACTGAGCCAGTGTGCAATGTACATTGTACATGAGTTTGATCCTCAAATTCCCAATACCCTCAATCCTCAACTGCAAAATGCATATATGGTCCACAGTACACAATACACAATACAAATACACTAGTAAAAAAGCCTTGGAAAAAACACAATGGATTGGTGGAAAAAAGAGAATGAGACCTCATTTAATTTCAGTGCTCAATGAACAAAGAACCAGACACCAGAATAAAATAGAAATGAGTAGCAGAGTAAAAAATAAAGGGTATCGGTATCCTACTTAAATTTATTTAATGGTAGTTGCCGGTGGACAGAAAAAGCAGTTCCAGTTCCAGCTCCAGATCTACTACTGTCGAATATCCCATATCCAACAAATCCAGTACACATGTTTGTAAATCGCCAACAGTTAAGATAGAGAATGTACACACAGTACACAAATGTAGATTTATAAGACAGAGAATACCGACTAGCGACTACTGAAAGCCAAATTAAGCTGAGTTGAGCTGGGCTGAACTGAGCTGAGCCGATACTAATGAATAATGTATTCACCACAAACTCTGTACTCTGTACTCTAGATTCTAGATACTCTAGATTGAAGACTGTAGTTATGGCATAGAAAGTAGAAAGTAAAAAGCCATCAGGTATCCACAGGAAATTCTGGCTAGTGGCTGGAGAAAAGGGTGAAAGCAGGCTCAAACTCTGGCAGAAATCTACAATCTACAATCTGCAGTACAGTACAGTACGTATAATTCCATTCCAGATTTCAGTATTCACCATTCTTTGCCTCAAGCCACAAAGACGTGAAAACAGAGAACGGCTACAACTGGAAATATACTTACATTGTCATTGATTCTGAATTGGAATTTAGATGCGAATGAGGATTGTGGATTGTGGCTTGTGGATTTCGGATTCCGGATTGTGGTGTGACTTTAGATAACATGGTCAAATCAAATGAAAATGAAAGGGCTGGAGAAAAAAGCAACTTGGAATTTCCATCAGTTTCAGTTTTATATAGTGAAAAAGAAAGAGAGAAAGAGAGATGATACAATATAGAATAAAGTTGAAATGAGCTATTTGACAGTCGTTAGATTCGAATTCGCGATTCCACAATTCACAATACTAATACGAATGCCATTGCTATTGGAAGATGAAGTAAAAAAGGCGAAAGATATAATATAAAAGAAAAGAACTACTGTACAAACACACACAATTCGCGGAAAGAAGAAAGAAGCTGAAACTAAAGAAAAGGGAAGATAAAAGCATTATGGTTTGAATTTAGTGGAGAATCTAGAATGTAGAATATTGAGAGTAGTTACAAGAACAAAAACTCGAGTGAATGACTCGATCTCTGGATTCTGGATGGATCGGATCCGGGTCGGAGAAAGTTGAAGTTGGATTTGAAGCTGCTCTGAGCACTCTGAGCACTGAGCACACGCCAGGCATGAGGTGTTCTTGCTCTCGTATCTCGTATCAACTTGGAGATGGAGAAGCGCAGTCTCCTTTCTCCTTCCTCGTTCCTTTGCAGAAAAATCTTGTGTTATTGGGATTTACCGCGGTAGGCCTCTCTCCGAGTGTGTATAGTGTATCTATCCAGTTCCAGTTCCAGCTCCAGTTTCAGTCCCACTTCTCCAGTTCAACTCACGACCAACTTTCAGTCCATTCCAACAACTCGACAGACTCGGAGACTCGGATTTGGAATTTCTAGGTTCATCAACACCAACATCAACATTTACATTTACATTTTAAGGTTTCTTTTCTTTTCCCTCTAAATTTTAAATTCTAAATAAATATTACGGTTTTCCTCATTTCCATCCCAATTCAAAAACCAAGATCCAAACACTTTAAAAACCTCAAGTACAAAATCAGGAAGCAGTGTGACACATTTAACTTTTACTTGTATTTATTTTGTACCTTACGCACAAGTTCTCTCTCTGTCTCTCTCTCTTTCTCCACCATCCACACGCACTTTCTTCATCACTCTATATTTCAAAATTGGCAGTTCTCTTTCCATTCACTGTCCTCGACTTCTTCCGCTGAATCTCTGTATACACCACACACTGTACACACTTTGTGTTATACTTTATATCTAGAATTCGCTATAGCCTATACACTGTGTACAGACTACAGACAAGCTATTCACAATACACACGGAATATTTACAGTGACGGGCAGACACAACCACTTGCTGTTCTGCTTCTGCCTGCATGTTGAATGTTGAATAAATCAACCGCTACACACAAAACACAAAAGACTACATTTACTTTTCAAAAAGACGAGAAAGTTTCATAAAAGAGCAAAGTTTTTCAAAAACAGTTGAATTTAAATTTGAATCATCTTTTTTGTTACTTTTTACTTTTTAGTTTTTAGCCTTTTTGTTATCTTTTGTGTTTGACACAAAAACACACAAGAGCCAGACCAAACCAAACCATTGTTTTAAAATTCAAAAGGATCCTTGTTTTTTTGGTGTTTCTTTTCCGGGTTTCGGTTTATAAGGAGGACAGTGTAGAATATTTAGTAGTGGAATTGGAACTGAATCTGAATCTGAATCTGTCTTTGACATAGTCTCCAGGCTCCAGATTCCAGGATTACGCAATACACATGTAACTATCTACGGCCTGCGTGAAGCTTGTAGTACACAATTCACACACAATAAACACGTTTTCTTCATCTTGAGTCTTGACACGCAACCAGACTCAGCACACACAAAAACCTGAGCAGAGTTGAGTTGAGTTGAGCTACACTTGTAATAATAATAATAGTTTATAATACATCTGTATCTGTACACTGTACACTGTACATTGTACATCGTAGTTGGAACATCTTTGTCAGTCGTGTGCGTTTTTTTGAGGGAGACAGAGTGAAAGAAGAAAGAGAGAGAGAGATTTGTGAGAGTGTTTCAAAGAGATTCAACAAGACTTTCATCATCACTTGACTTGATTTTACTTTATTTTATTTTACCATTCGCCACTGTGTTCTGTTCCGACTTGCAACTTTTGATTTCGACGACTGTTACTTTAACAAAAGTCCTTAACTTTTCTTCGTTCTTGAAAACTGAAAAAAAAGCTATCATCATTTATTTGTCATTCTTCTTTTAAACTTTTTGTGGTGCTGACACAAAGTATAAAATATAATACATAAAAAGTACTTTTTTGATTTTGATTTTGATTTGTGTACATTGTACATGTTCTGTATATAGTAATCTAATTTAAAAACCCTTATATTCATCTTGCTCATATATTTATTTGTAAAGGGACCTGAAACTAAAATCAACATCAACGTTGTCGTCACCGTCACCGATCCTCATATCGACCAAAGATTTAGTACCGAGCTTCACAAAATCACAGGTAATCAAATTTTTATGAAATGTAATATTTTCTTGCTACCCTTTTTTAAGGCATGTTATTTGAGATATTTGATTTAGCTGTGGAGAAAACTTTTTAGATTTCTAGTGTCGTTCCTTTCCTTTTCGTGTATACTCGCACCTTTCTTAAAACCTTTCTTAAAACTGTTAAAAAAACTGAAAACTCGTAGTTTATCAAAAATCTATAGTAAGAAAACTGAATTCTGTGCTCCAAAAAACTTTGACTGGCACAAAAATACTAAATTAAATGTCTATACAAGATTAAATTTGCAATTTAGATTTTACAAAGTTCAAGTTACAAGTTAGAATAAAGTGATTTTTCTACATTTGAAATAAGGGGAAATGCGTGTTTTCACCTGTAAAAATCTCATGGAACTATTTCATGTTTCGTTGAAAAACTAATTCCAAATTCCAAGTTTTGTTCTCTCCATTTACAGATTTTGTTTTAAATCTCTAAATGGTCCATTTTATATTTTGAGTTTTTTCAATAGGAGTAAGAGGTTTAAGACACTTTGTACTTTGTATTATTTTGTATGGATAAGTAGACATTAGACATTAGACGTGAGACAGGTGATTATGGAAACTCCAGTTTGAGAGATGGGTAATGGAAAGATGTAGATGGATCGTGGATAGATAGATAGGTACATCTGGTGGCTGGTGGCCGATGGAAAGATGGAAAAGACAGGGATAAAATTTAATGGGATTCTCCGAGAAAAAATAAGGAGGAAACAGCTGATGAGAAGTAGACTGTAGACTGTAGACTGTACAATTGAAATCTTTTCAATCTTCCTCTCTACTGTCGACTGCCTACTGTCTATCTAAAGGCTTAAGCAAACAGGTTCTCTTTTTCTCTTCTCCTGCTTTCACAAGTAGATACATGTGTTTTTGTTCTCATTTTTCTACTCTTTTTCCTTCTCGTTACTTTCTCATCTCCGGAGTCCGGACGCGGGTCCTTTTTCCGTTTCACTTTCTTTTTGACTAGTCATTACACCGAGCAACAACATAGCAACTGTGCTCCATCCTCATGCATTATGCATCACACATGATACCTGCAAGCGACAAGAAGGATAGCACGAGCGAGCAGGGAAAAATTTAACCTTTTCCTTCAAAGAGTGAAAGCTATTCAGAATATATAAAAAATACACTATAGACTATAGACTATAGACAAGGTAGATCAGTATAAAGTGTAAGCGACAGCCGTATCTGTATTCTCTACGCTTTCGTCATCTGTAGTCTTCACAGATGAAAAGTGAAAGGTTTTTTTTAAAATGAATGTATTTGAAATAAGAAATGAGTACTTATGACTCGTGAATCAGAATGAATTTGCAACAGGTTCAGCTTTCAAGATTTATACATTTTCTCTGTCTGTACGTGTAGGAAAACTTTGAAAGTTGATTGTCATGTCATGTCAAGGAAATGACATTCAATTCCTCTTGATTCTAGATCCTAGATCCTCGATTTTAGATCTTCTATGCATTTTCATAGGAGTAAAAACGGAGAGGAGGAAAAGAAATCTACTGGTGGATGAATGACAAGAAAATAGAAAAAGGAAATATATGGCAGAGATTTGCATTTTTATTTCATAGTCTCAAGCCTCAAAACTTGAGTCTCGAGTCAAAAGAATAAGACATAGAATAAAATAAAATAATATTGAACAGTTCAAGGAACAAGAGTTGAAAGTGTTCTTTTTTAAAATACTTTATTCTCAATTCTTTTAGAGTCTTTTTAGATTCTTTTTTTTTAGAGTAGGTTGAACATTTTGATTTTGAAAATTGAACACAGAAATTTTAAAAAGTAAAACTAGCTGTAGAAATCCATTTTATATCGTATTTTATGCATCACACAGACCACACCACACCGCACGTACTAAAAGCTAAAAACTCTACATATTGAATGAGTTGATGGTTGATGGTTGATGGTTGGTGCAATGTAGTGGAAAAGTGGGATTTTGTTCATTCTGTTCATCAGTGGATTTTTTAGAGAGTCGTAAAATATTTTATGGAGAATTATATGATCCATCCACATGTCACGTGGGTGTGGATTCTGGATTCTGGATTCTGGACTTATCCAGATACAGATAGACATGTATAATGCATGAAATATGAATGTATGGAGAAAAGTGAGTGAGTGAAACTCCAAACTCCTCAGTCCCCAGCTAAACAAATGACCTAATTAAATACTTGATACACTCAACATTCACACACGTGCATCCTCAACTCTCAACGCTATACGCTATACGCTCAGCGCTATAAATTTCAACCTCAACCTCAACTACTCAAAATCCTCCAAACTACAAACTCCAAACCAAACGCACAAGTACTCACACTAAAACATTCATGTGTCAGTTCTCAATTCTCAGTGTAAATAAAGTACAAAGGAATCATCTGAATTTGAGTCTGAATTTGATTCTGAATCTGAGTTTAAACAAGGGTAAAATGACGCATAAAGTAAACTAATTTTACTGATGATATAAATCACAAGTTTTTAATTATGTGTCCGCTCTTGGCTCTTTGCTACTCGCTAAATGCGATAGAGAATATCTGTATTCTGTACACACGCAGATTTCAGATTTGGAAAATGAGCAGAGAACATGATCGTAAAGATTGTAAGATGTAACATATGAACTCAAAATTACTGACGACTGACGACTAAACACGATAAGATTCAAAAGTAAATGTTCTTATAATATGTTTATTATGTTTGACCCTCGATCCTGGATTCTATCAAAAGTCCAAGTCAAATGTGAGGGAAAAAAGACGGTTTACTTACACTTATTTTTTGATACCTAAAATAATATTTACAAATCCTTTACTTTTTTTTTAAATTTGACCTTTCGTCATCGCACTGTAATTGAGAAGTCCAAGTCAAAACTGAGTACAACCTAATTTTTAATTAGTGTAAAATTTAAAACTATGATACCATAATTTTTTTTACATGAACACATAAAAAAGTCAGTGAACTTTACCTTTTGACTATCTATATTGAATATTGTAATGTCTAAAGTCTAAAGTATACAGTGAAAGTAGAAAGCAGTTGAGAGTTGAATTGACTTGACTGTAGTGTTACGCATTCTGCATAATTAAATAAATTAGTCATTTGAATTACTCGTAGTTTCTTCTAGGAGTTTTTTCTCCTGCCTTCTTTTTAGTATTGTAATTTAGGCATTTAAGTCCAGAGTGAAGAGAGTAGAGTTTAAAATTTGAAATGTTGAGTGGGGAATTTGAATTTGAGAAAGGGTTAAATATTATAGTTTCACTTGTCAAGTCTCTATAAACTCCATTGTAAAGTTTCTATTCTTGAGATTTGAGATTTGAGATGGTTGAATCCTCAAGTGTTCATTTTCATTTTCATTCTCATTCTCATTCGCCGTCTCGGTTCTCGTGTTATTCATCTGCAGTCTGAAACTGGCGAGTAGATTAAGCTCCAACTCGGAAGGATTACACTGCAACCATTCCAGCACATTGAGTGGAGAGTTTAGAGTTTATAGAGTGAAGAGTGAAGAGTGAAGAGGGGAAATGAATGAAGAAAAAAGAGCAAAAGAAGCTGTAGACACAAGATACAAGTGCCCGAGATGAGCACGTGAAAGGAGAACAATTTAAAAAATTAAGTAGTCACTGTTCACTCCTCCTTCGTTATACAGAACCAGATACACTCAGTGTACATTTTAAAAGACATTACAGTCGTAAAATACATTAGACTTTTTATGTACATCCAACACCAAGAGGCCTGAACTATGCACTGTGCATTATGCATATTGTACATTGGACAGAACATGTAACAAGTATTTCAATCTCGGTTTCATCATACATCTTTTAAATCCCTTTATTATCTATCTAAAATTTACAGCCACACACACTGATACATTCTGCATTCTGCATGCAGTAGGTTCTCTCATTGATATACCAAAGCGCATTTAAAGGCTTTGGATTCTATATTATCATATTGTGTATACTTCTTTCATGTGTATGATATGCCCTACAGTTTACAGTTTACAGTTTAGAATTTCAAAGAGACATTTAAAATACATGGAGACCAAGATTTCATTCCAGTTGCACAAAACACCAAACAAAATAATTTCATTTGGTATTTTTAATTTTAAAAAGTGGAGAAAAGAAGAGAGAGGAGAATTCATTTGTATAAAAATCCTCTTTCTTTCTTTTGTTGGCCTGCGTTCAGCCTCTCGTGTCTAGTGTCTAGTGTCTACGTTATTTAAGCAGTAGATGGATGTACTTTTTTTTTTTACTTATTTCCCATTTTAAACACAAAATCACACACAGCGTCCTCAGAGCCAATTCAATTCAAAAGAAGGATCCAAACTTATTGTGGCTTCTAACTTGAAACTGGCCTCTTTTTCTGTTCTTTCTCTTTTTCTTTCTCTTGGTCTCTTGGTTTTCAAATCACTAAAATTTCTCATCGATTTTTTATAATGGAATTTGTATTGTGTATTGTGTACACGTAGAACTTAGAATAGTAGAATGAAAATGTACATGTAATTTCTAGAGTCTAAAGTCTAGAGTCTAGCCATTTCCATTGTATCATTTTACCAATAAGCAATTCAAATTTCACGAGACTCGAGACTCCTCTTTTCACTTGCCTGGAATCCGGAATCCGGAATTTTTCTCTTTTCCATTCACGCTCTTGTCTGGTCACTAGTCTGTAGTCTGTAAATTCTAGTGTCTAGTGTCTACTTTTTAGTATGGGCTAGTCCAGGAATTTGGGTTTCTAATTTCCGATTTCGGATCTCACTTTTTTCAGTCTCAGGAATTTTCAATATATTCCCAAAATCCTGTTGAATGCCCAATTCCCAGTTTACCAGTACAGCAAATGGATAGAGGACGCCAAGTCAAGGCCGTCTCCTGGATTTTAATTGAAAATTGAAAAGGACTATAGACAGTAGACAGTGTAGAAAAATCAAAAATAGTAGAGCCGTTTCTGTCAGGATCAGTACATAATTTGAACGGTTTTTCCAAGGCGTAAGAAGCCCATGTCAATTTATAATTTCCGTTACTGCGTATTGCGTATATTATTATTTATACTTACACAGAAAACGCAACATAGAACAACAACAAGAAACAACGTGTTACTAAATTTTCCATTCTTTATGCACATTATAACGAAAGTAGCCCAAATTCCAAATTCCAAAAATGTAGGTGTTCATTTGATTCTAGGCTCTGGACTTGAGATTCGATTTTATAAATGCTGGAAACAAAAGACACTCTAGCAATCTTGAATATTCAATGGTCATGTTTTTGTGCGTAAATATAGTAAATATTTAGCTGTGTAAAGGAATTGCGTGCGTATATTTTATAGATAATGAATCAAGTCCAGTCCCTGTGAACAGGAAGAAAGAGAGAGAGAGAAATATTGGAATATTCTGCATATTGGAGTGAAAGTCAAATGTTGGTTGTTCCACATTTTGGGGTTTGCTCGTGGAGAAAATGAAATGAAATAAAATGAAAGGAAAAGAGACGGAGATAGACAAAGAGAAAATGTTTTTGGTGATTGGAGATTAAATATATGATAAACGTTGGTATATGATACATGATACAGTAAGTTTGAAATAGGATTGGTTTTCAGTGGTTCTCCAGATGACTCTTGTCGTGTTTTAGTTTTGAGTTTGAGCTGATGATAGTTATGATGTGATATTGTGAGATGTGATATGATATGAGATATGAGCTGACATGCTTTTCCATCCGATATGAAATGATATGATGTGATGTTTGTATTTTGTATTTTGTATGATGGTAGTTTATAGTATTGTGTGATACATGTGCAAATCCTCCTAATGAGGATGTGGTGGTGATATGTCAGTCAATGATCTTCCATCACACACATCACCATCCACGAACATCTACATCATCATCAGCAGCATAAATATACAAATACAAATACAATACAATACACAATACACAGTACAGATACATGTCTAATGTCCAATGTCCATGTTCCATAATAATATTTCGTACTCGTACTCCGTAATGTACAATGTGAATGTGGAATGTCTCTATGATTTTATGGCTAGGAAAACGATGAGTTATATTTTATATTCTATACTTCACTCCGTTCCGTTCTTTCAAGGGCACCAACTACCAATCTATCAACATTCAACACCCTATCTATTACATGCACACAAAATACAAATACAAAATACAAATCATGTATAAACTCTTGTGTATTCTGTATATTTTACAATCCGTATTCCATTTTCTATAAACACTTACTCCAAAATCTTGCGTATCTTTCCAAAAAGCACAGAAATACAGACCTATTTTCTATTCGTAAACATGAGCGACAGCGAAAAGATAATAGATAATAGACAATGAAAATTTGAATTCAAAATTCAAAACTCAAAAGTAACTCTCTTTTCCGGTTTCCAGTTGAGTTGAGTTCATTTTCCGGACATTGTTTTTGGTTTCGGTTATCAGGTTCGGTTTCAGTCTCTCATTGTCATTTGAATTGTCATTTGCGGGTTGCAGTAAAAGATATGAAACAAATCACTATGCATTTACTAAAAACTAAAATGGAGCAATGAATTTCTTGTTGCTTGTTCGTTGTTTTGTTCAAGTGAAACTTCATTCAAACTTCATTCATGAGTAATCAGTAATGGAGACTCAGGAGACATTTCATCACATGACACGCACTGGACAGAAAACAGAAAACAGAACAAGAGATAGCAAAGAAAAAACTCAAAGATTCTCAATGCTCAAAAGTCCCAAGGTCCGAAATCATTAGAGTCTAGAGTCTAGATTGAATATTAAAAGTCAAAGATATTATTATTTATGGTCAGTTATATAATTCTTTCAAATATTATGTAACGTCCAGTAGGTTTTTTTTCCATTGTTGCATTGCTGTGTATTGTGTCATATTATACAATATTGAAGTTAGCTACCTGTGTTCAAATCACTCCTCAAGGTTTTTTCTCCAGGAGCCAAAAAAAATGGAGTGGAAAATTGAATTTATATTTGTTTTTTAAAAGACGATGAGATATCTATTTGTAGTGTAGAAATTGATGGGATGATATTTATAAAAAAAGGGAATGGGACATCATTATTCTTGTCAGTCACTCCTTTGTCTTGTGTCTGGTGTTCTTTGTCAGATTGAGTTGAGATGAGATGAGACATGACAAGGAGAACGGTGACTAGAAACTAGAGACTAGAAGCTCGAGTCTGGAGAAATGGAGTAGAGTAAATGAGACTGTCAAAATTTCAAATGCTTATTTGTTTCTATTTATTTGTTAGATTTGCAAGAATTGAATTGTGTTGTGTTGTGTTATGTTATGTTGAATTTTTTATCCGTCCCACAACCCACAAACAAACAAATAAATAGAATCCATTCGAGATTCGAGATTCGAGACAATAAACAATAGACAATAGATAGTCGCCAATCGCCAATCTGCTCAGTACAAAACATACAAACTACACAAGCCCACTTTGCGTACATGCAATACAATACACTATAATTTATGCCACTCATGATATCATGTTAGCGGGCGGGCAAAAACCAAAACCAAAAAGACATGTGATATTCCTAATGTTAGACATTAAAATTCCGCCTATGTATTGTTTTTTCTCCAAAAATGGAATTTAAATCAAAATCAATGACAATGTTGAGAATTCCTAAATAATATATTCTGAAGACTCAATATCAAATGTCAATTTCCATGTCAAATATTAAAAGGAAACAAGAAACTAAACTAAACCAAACCAAAGAAGATTGAAAAGAGTTGGGACGTAATGTATATGAATTACACAGATCAATAGATGGACAAAAATGTGGCTGTATAAGGGAAATTGGGAAAATCTTCAAGTGTCTTGTATCTTACGTGTGGAATATTTAATGTTAGACATTGGATATTCCATATTTCTGATCCCCCCCGTGGCCAAAATACAAAGTACAGAATATGTATTTACATGAAAGGGGGAAAAGATGAAACGGCTCAAGAATAGATAATATTTTATTGAATATTCTATACTGTATGTTTTATGTGTATGTAATAAATGAGCCAAGAAACTTTCCACAACCTAAAATGCTCATAATGTGCAATGTTCTCCATTCTTGAGTACATAATTAAGAAGGCATAATATATACTCGTAGTTTGTAATTTGTATCATTATCATTTTCAATATCAATATTATCATCAATATTCAACGTACAACTTGTTTTAAACATGCCCATTCTGTGACAGAAGGTTTGCCGATTTGAGTTTCTGCCTCTTTTTCTTCTTCTTTTTTTCTACTTCTTGGTCTTCTTTTACTTGAATCTTGAATACAATTGAAATGGGCAAAATGTTTTGGCGAAATTCCCTCTCTCTCCCTGGCTCTGAATTTTACAAAGATTTTGATAATGTGTACTTCAAAATATTCCAAATTAAATTTAGATAGACTAAATAATATATAAATATGTGCATGAACTGGAGTGTAAAGAGAGTTCAATTCCAAGGTAAAATAAATGCGTATCACTATATATCTATATCAGCTATATACAAACTCCCCAGAATACAGTATGCAGTCTATACTCTATACATACCCTGGACACTGGACACTGATTTATGTTGTGTGTTGTGTGGTATATAATTTTCAATAGGGCCACAAGCTATACATTATGTAACATGTAAAATATCATGAATGTCCATTGTACAATGAAAACGCACCACAGGAAGATGCCCTTTAAATAAACTTGATAGATATAGAAAATCGTTTTGTTCGTTAATTTTTTTTTACAACAATCGCAATGTAATGGTTCAGTATTCACTATTCAGTAGATGGTAGATAATGAACATTATAGACATTAGATATTTTAGATGTACACGCTGGAAACTGAATGCTACAAGCTACACGTTGAACTGTTGAACAAGCGTGGATTTGATATTTGATGAATTGGCGAGATTAAACCTTATGAAACTTTGGGCTTTGAGCTTTGAGCTTTGAGGGAAACAAAGGAATCAAGTGGATGTGAATCCTGCATTATAATTTTATGGAGAATAAAGAAATAGACTACACACTGTATTATACTTGATATTGTACTGCATTCAAAATTCCACATTTTAATCTGAATTAAAATTAGTGGACCATGTGCGATGTGCAGTGTTCACATGTGTGGAGCAGCATCTATCTCGTTTCCACTGTTGACAATCGAGGTGTCAAAATTCATGTATGCGTATACACTGAAGCTAGAAAGTAGACAGTAGACACGCATAAATAAAATAGCTGTCGGTTCTTGGTGTAAATCCATCATTGTGAATGTGAATGTGAATTGGGACCATTATTAGTAGCCATTGTTACGTAAATAGTGGATAGTGGATACGCAATACAGAATACACGTTTCTACTTTGTACACATACTCTTCATGTGCGATGGGACCAAAATTCCGTCCCAATATTAAACACATGCATGATGGAAATGGACGAGTGTTGTACGATGATGTGATTGAATGGTTCTATTATCCAGCATCCAGCACATTCAGTGGAATTTACATTGGCAATAATGAGAGTATTGTAGATGGTAGAGATGATTTGTCAAGAGGGAGAGCGGATGGTTTCTGAGGGATGAAAATACAATAAAATAAAATTGTAGATTGTAGGAGGATTTCTATTTGAATTATATTAGAATTTAGGACCAGCCAAAGCCAAAACCAAAACCAGAACCAAAACCAGAGCCAGGCCAGGATACGGATAACAAAACCAAAACCAAACTAGAGGAATGATGATGTGCATATTTATGAGTATTACATAATAATATAGTATATAGTCCATCTCATCCTCTCCTCTAGATACATTGTGCATTATACGTACATGTGGGGAACTAGAAGAGTGAGTTGGACAGAGGGGAGAATTTGAATTTGACTGAGAGAGAGAAGCAGAGAGAGAGAGAAAGAAAGAGAGAGAGAGTGAAGAGTGGGGGTATAATTGACACTTCCGCAATTTAACTCGGTGGTGTTTGATAGAGAAGTTCCAGTAGACACGACTAGTCAAGTGAGATGCAAATTGTCCTCCAAGTGGTTAAGTGCTCCTAGGAATTTTTTCCATCGTCCATCTCTCCTCGTCTCTCCTCTCTACACTTGTGTTCTATTCTATTGGAAACGTGTGTGCTCACTACTCTCCATTCTCAATCTCTTCTTGGGGTTCGTCTTCGTCTTTTGTGCTGTGTCTTCTTATTCTTATTCTTAATCTAGAATCAAGAATCTATAGAACCTAGTTCAGTTTGATCACGTACTTTTTTTACGTACTACTTTCTACAGGGATCTCGAAAAAATACTCAAGTAGTTAAATGTGGACAAAACGTGAATTATTCTTCTTGAATCATGTTGTACACTCGACTTAAGTCAAAGATAGACGGATGAGGAGGCAGTACAGTCCAGTCCAGTCCATGTGTGAACAGTGATCGATCAGTACATGCGAGAAAGGAAAGGAACAAAGGAAACTAATTATCATATTATTAGCATTATTATTGTTCTTATTGTGTTCAAGTGTGTGGGGAGAGAGAAAGAGTTTTATACAAATAATATACTTAAAATTTTGTGACCCTTTTGAATTAAATAATAAATACTCGATTGGATTTTGGATTTTCAACCATTTTTGACATTATAAATTTGACAGTGTGTGAAGTTTTCATAGTTTTTCATAGTTTTTTTAAATTGTAAAATAACTCTAAACTCTAAACTGTAAATCCGTTTGGGTAGAAGCTCGGCATCGGAGATGAGTGAAAAAGTGCAAAGTGGTTCGGCGGCGGAGAAGGGTTTCAGCATGGAGATGAACCAACTGCTGAGTGAACACGAGGGATCCTCAACCGCCCCAAAAATGACCAATGCCATTGCCGCTCAACTCAGTGACGATAAGGCCATAGTGACTTCAGATGAAGATGAACTACCTGGACGTGGCTCCTGGTCCTCCAAACTTGACTTTATCATGTCCACCGTTGGACTCGCCATCGGTTTGGGGAATGTCTGGAGATTTCCATATTTATGCTATAAAAATGGAGGAGGTTCGTTCGTCATTTCCTTTGTCTCTTTTTTCTTATTAGATTAATATGAAATGCCTCCAAATAATAATTACACATAATTTAATTAATTTTTTATCTCCTGGTATCATCATGTACATACAGTATCACTAATCACTATCCATCCTTTCTGTTGAACACACTTACTTTTTTTTTATCTTCTTGAAAAATCCTAATTGATTTTCTTGGTTCGCTGACTCTGACTCCGACTCAATATAATTATAGCAGATGCTTTGCAAAGATTTCAAGCATTCAGACTCTTTTTTTCTATTATTTTCGTATTTATTTTATCTTGTAAACAGAGAAAGGGTCAACAAATTCTTTTTTATAAATTAACAAAGAAAAAAGAAAGAAAATACAGAAAAGAGCAAAGACAAACTTTTAGTTAGCTTTTGGATTTTGTTTTAGTTTGGTTTGGAGAATGAGATTGAAAACTGTAAGGGAAAATTTTACACATTTACATGAAAATTAAATCCAAATGCATAGCATTTTTTATTTGAAATTTCCGAACCAGCATTTTTCATTTTAATCATTCCATTTTGTGTGCATCATGTTTGGTTTATTGTGGATTTATTTGGATGTTTGGAAAACTCCTGCAAATTTGCTTTGTATTGAGTAAAATGAAAAACATGAAAATATTCAATAGCGCTGCTTGTTGTGATTTGTGATGTGATGTTTGATGTTTGATATTTGATGGTTGATGTGCTCGTAACTTTTAGCTTGTAGCTTGTAACGTTCTGCTCTGTAGACTTTCCACTACACACAGAATGTTCATGTACATGGGAAATCACGTGATAAAGCCGCCGTTTTGTTTCGTTTACACTGTAATTGCAACTGAGGGTCATCTTGATTTAGATCTTTTAATAGCTCCATCATAATACATCTATTTTCCATGTACATTCTACACTATGCACTACACACTATATATCAAATGCCGCAGTACAGCACAGCATACACATTGTATTATTCTATATCTTCTGTATTCTTTTGTCTAGCACCTCTAATGCTATAGACTGTAGATAGTAGATTATGTAATGGATGCATAATGTTCAATAAACAATAAACTCACAAATCAATTCCCCACATCTTTTCTGTTTATTACAGTGATCTGTATTATTTTTTATGCATGGTTTTTTTTGTCCATTTAAACTAAGAATTACAAGTAATTTAAAAAAATGTATAAAATTCCCACCTGTTGTAAAAATTATTATACTTCAAAACTTTTATTTTTTGCAAGCTTGAGCATGACAATCATTTTTGAAAAAAGATAAAAATTAAAAATACACAAAATAGGCAGCAAAAAGGTACATGCTGAAATTATAGTACAATTAAAAGTTTAGAACACAAGTGATCAGTGACTCAGTCATTCGTCATTCGTCATCGTCATCGTGGTCATCTTTTAGCTTGTAGTTTTAGTAGTTAGCAAAATGACAAATGAGCGGGGTGTTGGCTCCCAAAAGGAAGCGAGTAATCACTTGATGTCCCAAACCAAACCAAACCATTATCATGTAGATTCTAGATCATGTTATGACACGCTTGAAACTACCACATAATAAAACCAGGAGAAAATTAAAGGATAATTTCTAATTTTTATGACCATGTGAAATTTGCAATGCTCACCCCAAGTTTTTTGGCATTAAAATATTCATAAAAAGTTTGTAAATATTGATAATAATTGAAAATGATTTTTGTATGTTTAAAGCTAATGTTGTCTTCTTCTTTGTGTGTTTGGGATTGTTCTTTTCCCGTTTGCAGGAGCTTTTCTTCTGCCCTACCTGTTGACAGTGATTCTTGCAGGCATTCCCATGTTCTTTATGGAACTAGCAGTAGGTCAATTTTTAACTATTGGTGGTCTAGGCGTCTGGAAAATGACACCGATATTTAAAGGTAAATCCCCTTTCTTTTCTATAATCACCAGAATTCTGCTCCTTTTGCTTTTACCTTTACATTATATTACGAAATGTTTTTATTATTATTATTATCATGACCCTCATAAATTATTATAATATTATCCTAAAATGAAAACAACTTTCCCTTTCCATAAACATTTCACATAAGTGTAAGCAAGGGAGAAATTAAATTCTCCTTAATTTTCTCACGCTGGATGAGATACGAGATATGAGACCTGCATAACGTATAACGCATAACACATAATCATGATAATTAAGCTAATCTCTGCATTTTGTATGAAATGATGCGGAGCACAGGTGTAGGATATGCAGCAGCCGTCATGTCATGCTGGATGAATATCTACTACATTGTCGTCTTGGCCTGGACCATATTCTACTTTGTTATGTCATTCAGTACAAGTAAGTTTGCTTTTATGCCCTCTATCTCTCTCTCTGTCTTCCCCCCTTTTGCTTTCAACAATTATCATATTAATTAATTATTATGTCTTCCAGTCAGTCCAGTCTTAAACCTATAAAAAATATAATGTACACTGTAAACTGGAGAAAGTGAATGCTAAATTAATTAGGAAATTCATTAAAAAATGTGTATTCTTGAAACTTAAAAATATGACAATGACAATAACAATAATATTAAGAATAACAGTCCTATCATCGTTTTGAATTCAGAATTTTGCATAATATTCTACTAAACCATGCAAACATTTTCCAATTTCCTCTGTAAAAATACTATATGAAAATATAAAAAATAGAATGAGGAAATATAAAAGGTGGAGCAGATCCAGAAACATTTTTGCATTTTTTGACAAAAACAAATCCAACGGAAGTTCATGAGTATTCATAGGAGGACAACAACTCTTTTAGACCTTAGACTTTGAGATATTGTAGGAGAAAATTGAGAAGCAGGTGGATGTCTGCCAGTTCCAGTAAAAAAGAATGAATTTTTGTAGATACATGTGAATCTGACTCTGAATGTTTGTAGAATGTCTAGATTCTAGATTCTAGATTCCATAAAGTCGAGGCTCAGGACTATAATCTCGTCATTTCTTTCCTCCTTTTCCCTTTGGAATTTGGAATTTGGAATGGATGTGTAATGTGTAATTTGTAGTGTATTTTTTCGCTTCATTATGAAAAGAAAAGAGTCGACTCATTTCCCCCAGACTCAGATTTAAATTCAGATTCAGATTTAAGAGAAGAGAATGGAGCTTTTATTATCTTGCAATATATTATGTATAATGTCGCCGTCTTCCAACTATCAACTACATATTACATATTAGATATATTTTACATGTCCTTTAATCCATCCTACGCCTACCGGAAATCTGTATGGAACGGAGAATGCAGATTGAGCTCTTTTTTTTCTTTGTGTGTGCGCTCTCTTTCCTCTCTTTTTTTTCTCTTTCTTCTCCATTCGTGTTTGTCGGTTGTCGGTTGTCGGTTTGGTCTCTGGTCTGGTCTATTTGGCTGACTCTGGGGTTTGCAAAATAGAGGAATGGAGAAAGGACCAAAATGAAGACGAAGACGAATAGAAAGACGAGGGAATGGAAGGAATGTGGAAATTAGGTAGTTCTTTTTTCCCCCTTGAACATTCAACATTTTTACAATTAGATGCAATGATTTCCCTCCCCATTCTTTCACGAAATTCAGCCACACTGAACACTGAACAGTGAACAGTGAATATGGAACAGAATAGAGAGAAGAAGAGAACGGAAGGAATTCAAATCTCTATCCCGAATTTGCATCCGAATCTGAATCCAAATCCATGTCCGATTAAGACTACCGTCTTTTTCCTAAGAATATAATCATAGGGGTATTATTATTGTTGTGGAACGAGGGACGAGTAGGAAAAGTATAGAAAATACATGTAGAAATTAGAAACGTGATGCGCTCATTCTGGTTCTGGTGGCTGTCAAATTCGTACAGTCTACACTCTACACTCTACACTTTTCATTTTACACTCTACAAAATCTGCACTCTGCAGTCAGAAAGAAAAAGATGTAGAAATGTGAAGGATAAAAAAAGAGAAGAATTTAGATGAAGAATGAAGAAGAAGCCCAAGTTTTGATCTACTTTTTAACAAAAGAATAAAAGATTTTTATATATTTTTTTTATGCATTGTAATTTGTAATTGAATCGTGAAAAAGTTTATTCACAAGGTTCATGACAGAAAATAGAGGATAATAAAAAGAGGGAGAGAGTGTCTGTCTCTTCTCTTTTGCATTATGTAGATATAATGTCATGTTTTGTATAGTGTCGTTGTCGTTGTCATTGTCATGTTCATTTGTCATCATCTTTTGGTCCTTTTGTGAACAAGAACCACAAATTATAATTTATAATGAAATGATATCATGAAGAATGAACTTTGTGATGCAAAATCCGATTCCGACTCTGACTTTTTGTCATTTTTGTTGAATAGAATTTTTTTGTGTATATTTTAAACAAGTGTCATGTTCTTTTTTTTTCTCCTTCCTTTCCTTGCATTTTTTGCATATGTAGAATTACCATGGAGTGACTGTTCAAATTCTTGGAATTCTGACCACTGCGTCACTGCAAATCCAACCGAGTGTCGGAGTGAATGGGAAATGGGGAAAAACGTGACTTATTGCGTGGTGGGAAATCGGACGGTCGCCCTTCATAATGTGACCAACCCCGTCAAGGAATTTTGGGAGTAAGTATTTTTTTGAGAATTTACAGCTTTGAAATAATCTGGACAAGTGTTCTGAATTTTCTGAATTTTTCTTGTAATTTGTAATTTGAGATTGGTAAAGAAGGAAAAAGAAAAAGGAAATGAAGCATGTTTTAAAATACGAATCTTTAAATTGGAATGGATGAATTGATGTTTGTAGACGTCGAGTACTGGACATTTCATCAGGTATTGACGAAGTTGGTTCGATGCGTTGGGAGTTGGCTGGAACTCTATTGTTCGTGTGGATCCTTTGTTATTTCTGTATATGGAAGGGTGTTCGTTGGACGGGGAAAGTTGTGTATTTCACTGCTCTTCTTCCCTACGTCCTCTTGACCATCCTCTTGATCCGTGGTATCACTCTTCCTGGTGCCATGAACGGGATCTCCTACTACCTCCGACCAACACTCTCAAAACTCTCAGATTCCGGAGTTTGGGTGGATGCTGTGACTCAAATTTTCTTTTCATATGGTTTGGGACTTGGAACTCTCATTGCACTCGGCTCTTACAATAAATACAATAACAACGTCTACAAGTAAGATATATCATATACATTTTTTACATGTGTGTACATTTTATATAATATAATATTATTGTTGTATAAAGTCTGAATTCCGAATCTAAAAGACTTGTAACTTGTAAATGATATTACATTTCCCCCATTTTTTTTTCATTCCCATTGCCATTTTCAATTCAATCTTCTCCAATCCAATCCAATCCAGAGATGCGTTGATCGTTTGCTGTGTGAACTCCTGTACGAGTTTCTTTGCTGGTTTTGTCATTTTCTCCGTGGTTGGTTTTATGGCACATTCCCAAGGAAAACCTGTGGAAGAAGTTGCAGTCTCGGGTATGTACACATTACACATTACACATGGAATAAATAAAATGGATCTTTCTCTTTTAAAATACTTCAAGTTTCCACTTTGGAGTTTGGAGTTTGGAGCTTCAAGAGTTTCAAGAGTTTTGAACATTGAACATTCAATTTCTTTTTATGATACTATACATGTATTATGTAACAAGTAAAAAGTAGAATTATTTATATTGCAATTTTATCTAAAATGTTTTATTTGCTCATGTTTGTGATTATGATTGGGATTTTTTTTCTCTTCTTCTTTTTCTTCTTCTTGTTTTTAGGACCTGGACTTGCATTTTTGGCATATCCATCTGCAGTTCTTCAACTTCCATGGCCAGCACTTTGGTCATGTCTGTTCTTCATCATGCTTCTGTTTATTGGATTGGACTCCCAGTTTTGTACTTTGGAGGGATTCATCACAGCCATGGTTGATGAGTGGCCTCATCTTCTCAGAAGGAGGAAAGAAGCCTTCATCGCGGTTGTCTGTCTCATTTCCTATCTCGTCGGACTCACTTGTGTCACTCGAGTTAGTCAAATATCAAATATCAAATATCAAAATGAAACTCTTTTTTCTTCCATTCACATTTACTTTCTTGTCATTTTCCAAGTATGTTGTATGGACTAAAAAGCTTGAATTTTTTTATACATAAAAAAAGGGTGGAATGTACGTCTTCCAACTTTTGGATCAATATGCAGTCTCTGGTTTAGTTCTCCTTTGGGTCATTTTCTTTGAATGTATTGCATTCTCATGGGCATTTGGAGCTAATCGATTCTATGAAGCCATTCGGGATATGATTGGATATTACCCTGTGGGATGGTGGAAATTTTGCTGGGTCATCTCAACACCCGCCATTTGTTCTGTAAGTCAGCAGCAGCTTTATTTACTCTTGAAAATAACAAAAATATTATATTGAAAATTGATTGACATTGACATTGACATTGGCCTGGAATTTGAAACACTTGAAATTTCCACTTGTCTTGAATAATCTTGTACTTGTCAAAAAATTACAAGTTTGAGATTAAAAATATGACAGTGTTCAGAGTTCAATGTAGAACAACTTTGATTTTATTCGTGCAGTTCAACTTCAAGGATGATTTATAATAAACTTGCTTTTTTTTCCTTTTTCCTTTTTTTAAAGGGAGTATTCTTTTTCAAATTATTGCAATGGAGTGAGATAACGTACCTAGATTACAAGTACCCTACACTTGCTCATCTGTTCGGGTGGTTCACAGCCCTCACCTCTATGCTCTGTATACCCGGATATGCCATTTACATTTGGCGTAAAACTCCTGGAGACTTCCAAACGGTACATAAAAATAATATTAAAAATCCGACATTATTTCATCTATCATTTTGTCTACACTCTAAATTGCCCAGTCTAGAGTCTAGAGAATTAATTCAAATGTCTGCCCGAGCCATAAAATAAATAATCATCTTTTTTTTTGTCTTTGTCTTTGTATCCTTTCCGTAGAAATTCAAGCTATTGGTAAGGCCAGAAATAAACCTTGAAGAGATCAGAGGTAAAGCCACCGCTCTAACAAGTGACATTACAACTCTCTAGTTATCATCATCCTCATCACTATATATTATATAAAAACAAATATATACATATAGACATAAATAGTCACAGATATCTACGAATATGAAAATGAAAATGAATGTGAATATTTACGAACATGATCAATCGTCCTTTATTATTTACGACCACATCCTCACACACACACACACAAAACACAAAACACAGAACACACACATAAATAAATAAACTCACTCACTCATCAGTACTCACCATTATACTAAACTCTAAACTGGATACAGTATAATAATATGCATGTATCCATGTCCGTCTAGTTGATGTAATGGTGAGACGTTCGTTTGTTCATATATTTATAGTTTTATTATTATTATTATTATTATGATATGAAAAGCAACATACTGTAATATATTATAGTTTTAGTTTTTAAATAAGTTCATTGGTTCATTCGTCGGTTGTCGGTTGGTGTGTGCCTCTGAATTTTTAATACGTTCTAGATTCTAGATCCTAGATCCTAGATTCTAGACTCTAGACTTTTGAAAATCACACATGTTATTATTATTATCATTACTACTGATATATATAAATACATATATGTAAAAATACATGGAGTGTGTATTATTCTATGTCAGGATGGAAATAGGAAAAATAGACGTTGCTTTTCTCTATTTGTATTTTGTATGGTATGATATGATATGATATTATTATGGTTTGAATGTTAAGTACATATGTAGATAAAATGTTATATATAATATCATGTTGTGTATGATTATTATCATTATTATTACTATTATTATTATTATTACTTTGGTATTTGGTATTTTCGTTGGTTCTTGTGCATGCCCTTAAAAATTCATGATCATATGATATGTATGATGAACATGATTACATATGTACTACATTTATGTGAACATGAAATCATATATATATATTATTCTTAAATACAAATCTGTATGACAAATATATAAAACAAAATGTGTGAGTATTGAGTATATAAATAATATATATATAATCAGTATTGAGTATGTTGAGAGGAGTGGAATCTTTTGAAACTTGAAACAATGCAATATTTTATGTCTCATTTTTTCACATATACATAAATTGTAATTTATAACAATGATAAATAATAATAATAATAACCCTGTCTGTCACCGGTCACCGAAAAAAAAGGAGAATTAAAAAAAAACTGTCTGGTCTGGCTATTTAGCAAAATGTTAAAGCCATTATTTATACACATGAATTAACATATGAAACAAAATGTGCGACAAAGAAAGAAAAACTGTGCTATAAAAAAATACTCAATTAAACTCTATACATAAACTCTGCTCTGTACTCTATATCATATATAATACACTGTATGTACAATGTACAAAATGAATCCACGAAAAAAAATGCCTTTTGTTTCTTTTAAAATAATACTTATTGTTATTGTTGTTATTATTATGTATATATTTTACACATGACGTATTTTATTTTAGCATTTTTTTTTTGTTCATATATAGTTTTTATATAGATCAATATGTAATATATTATGTAATATTGTTTTTAATTATAAATACGCAAGAAAAAACCGCTTTGATAATAATATATGTATGATATACTATAAAAATGTCTAATGATAGTATTTATAATAATAATAATAATATAATAATGAGCATTTGAAGAAAATACAAGTTGTTATATACACGAATAAAATGTATTATATTGTGGATACATATTTTATTACATAATATAATAATATACATATGATTAAATTCATTAAATTGTTCCTGTTGAGCTTTTTGAGAAATGTTGGGATTTTTTGATAGCTGAACGTGAGTGCTAATTTTTTTTTTCTAAGTGTAGAAGAAGAAGAAGAAGA
The DNA here is from genome assembly GCA_034698325.1 of Sminthurinus elegans. NCBI lineage: Eukaryota > Metazoa > Arthropoda > Collembola > Symphypleona > Katiannidae > Sminthurinus > Sminthurinus elegans. The sequence continues at coordinate 2,637 of JAQGBI010000081.1, read as the reverse complement.
AAAGAAATGAAAAACAAAACTTAAACTGACTTTCTCTCGTCAGCTGAGCTGTGTGTATTTTATTACATTGTTATTGTTATACCATTAAAATATTAAATATTATGCTATGTATACACATATAAATATATATATATTAATCATTAATAATGCTATTTATATATAGGCTATATATTATACAGTAAATAGTAAATAATATGTTTGTCTCGGTGAAAGGTGAAAGTGAAAGTTTTGCAAAACAAAAAAGTGTAGCAAGAAAAAATGTCATAATATTATATTATATATTAAACTATATGATATGTTGTTGTAAACCAAATAATAAATGTATTATGTATGAATGAAAATTAAAATATGTACAATTCAATTATTATTAAGAGGATGTGTGTGAATGTGTCTTTGTTAACTATTATATCTAAATGTGTATTAATTAATTATTGTATGTAATGAAAAACAATTAGCAATATAACAATATGTAGGGGATAAAATATTATATGTAAATTATACTCTCAAATACGATATATAATGTACATCATGATGAATCTAAATCCATGTCTTCATGGGAGCAAGTGGGCAGAAAAGCAATATATATGTATGTGTATGTATACATTGCAAGTCCTCATTTGTCTCTCCTGTCATCATATTCTTCCATATAAATTATTGCTACACTATATATGAACTATGATATTTTTAGATCATCTCTCAAAACAAAAAAAAAATAAGAAAGTCAAAAATCTCTCTACCTACATACACATAAGAATAATATAATAAAATATGTATGTTTAGAAATATATTATGTATATAATATCAAAAGGGACAAAAATATTCTGCTTTAAACTGAAACAAAAAAAAAGTATAAGTAAAGTCATGTGTTGTTTTATTTTCTTTGTCTACACGTTTGACACGTTCTTTGAGTTTTCTCTTTGCCTTTTTTTCGTTTGCATTTTTTTTTAGTCAACTTTCACATTTCACATATAATATATTAAGTAAGTAGTTTCAACTTCTACTTTCTCTCACTTTCTCTTGTCAAACAGTTCCATACTTAACCTTCAAAAGTTACTGTCACATTTATCTTCATTTCGCCACAACTGTTTATCTTGATGGAAATGAATGCACACTGGATAAAAATAATTTCATAGAATAGCATAAAATGTATAATATGTTGTATAAATGTAATGTGTCAAGTGTTCTAGCTAATTATATTGTTGTTCGATGAAACTTGAATTTGATTGCGTATTTAAAAGTTAAAACTTTCTATTCATAACACACACAACTAAAAAATAAAAGGGTGTGAACTAAACTTGTAAAAACTATCAACAAAAAAAAGAACAAATAAGACTATCACACACAAATGAAATGATAACTATTTTTTAATGACTTCTTCTAAACAAAACACATGAGCAAAAAAACTCAGGTTCAACAATAAAAAAATTAATAGAACAGAAACATAAAGTAAAAAAAATGTATGTAAGTGAAAAAAAAACATGACACATCAAGAAACAAAATATTTATGTGTGTATATATTGTAATTTAATGTGCCTCTTTTTGTCAATCATATTGAAATTGAAATCATATAAAGCAGAATCAAATGGAATGAAAAAATTAAATCTGCTATCTGCTATACATAAATGTAACTTTTTACAGAGGTTACAGAAGTGTACAAAGAATTGGGGGTGCAAGGATTATTATTGCACTTGGATTTATATATATATATATATGATTCAATCAATTTAATGTCTTCCAATTTCCATATATGTAATATAAATGTCTATGAAAATTATAAACACATTTAACGAGAAGAATACAAACCCGATCTTAAATTGTGCTTGTAAAGTAATATATACAGTATACATGTAAAATGTATTTAATCTTTTATGTGTACCCGAGCTTATGTAGCCACAGTCTTATTCGGAGGGTGGATATTAGTACTACCCTTAAATTTAAGTATGTGTACTTTTCATTTTCAATCTTGAAATGTTGCTTGTAGTTTTTATGTAATAAATACAATCAATTTTTTTTGGGTTGACGGAACCAACAAAAACAACTTTTTACACTCAATTTTTACATGTTTCATGATTTCATCTACCATCATCTACCGTCCAAAACTATTTAAAAAATGTACGTGTACGTAAATATCTGTATTCACCTAATTCTATTTTGTGCATCATGTATAATGTAAAAGTACCTGTCAGATTTGAATTTGGTTCTACGTTGTACTCACTACTCACAGCTCATTATCAGTGTTACAAAGTACGAGGCACATGTGTGACAAAACTGGGATTTTCTATAGCCTTTTCTAATAAAAAAAAACAACTATTATACACGTGACAGGATTAAAAGTAACCATTGTTAGGAAAAACGTCCTACTTTGTATTGTCACTTGAAATATTGTTGTTGTTAATCTTGATTCTTGATGCCTTTCCTTAGTCTTGATTCTTGACTTTGAATTTTAGGTTTTTTAGAATTAGCTTCATTTGAAATGTTGAGATTGGTAAGTTCATAGTAAAAAAATGTCTAAGCAAATTCTATTTTGCGTCACTTACAATCTTTCAAAATTCAAGAGGACTTTAATTACTGAATATAACTCATGTTCCATATTTTCATCCTTGAATCCTCAAATATCCTCAAATTTTTAGTACCTCA